>JAOUQZ010043224.1:0-13516 GCA_028564935.1 Neosilurus hyrtlii | reverse complement strand
CGACAGCATCCCAACGCCACAGTTTACCAGAACTCTCTATGCCTGAGAACCCCCAGATCTGCTCCTTTACCTAATTATTAGTTTATAGTAGTTGTAGTAGTGCTGGTAGTAGTAATATTAGTGATAGTAGTTGTAGTAGTGCTGGTAGTAGTAATATTATTATTAGTAGTAGTAATAGTAGTAGTTATTATACTCATTAATACTATAATCCTTTAGGGTGTGAATTTATTTCCGGAAGCTCCATCCGAGCTCCTGTCTCTGTAATCGCCCACGTGAGCGCGCGAGCCGTAACCGTGACACCTGCAAGCCCGAGGCGCCGCGCGTGCGTGTCGGTGTACTGGCTCGGCATATATTTTTTGGACATTTTTTTCTCAGGAAAATAAATATGAGGGCTGACACTGCGGACAGATGGAGAGACTCTTTCCGCCAGTTAATGAGCAGCTGCGGGGGTCGTTAACGGTCAGTCACGCCCCCCGGCATGCCAATCAAAGCGTGCCTCTGAACGTCAGGCTGCGGGTCTGAGCGCGCGCCCGGACGGCGCGTGATTGCGTGCTGAACTTGAAGAGCAGGCGGAGAAGATCAGAGGATTACAAGGGCAAAACAAATAAACAAAAGGGGAAAACAATGCAAAGAAGAAAAACAAGAACATAAAGAAGAAAGTTTTTGGCGTTTATCTAAATCGTTATGGACTTTGCGTGCACTGGATATTTCACTTCAGATCTCATGAACTGAGACATTTCTCTGTTCCTTACACATAAGCATTTTTTCATTGTTATTCCTATTTTTCTTAAGTGACCTGCATCATCGACAGGATATTACAGCATTGTTTGCCCAGTGCGACAGCTCCACATGCACACATGGGTTAAAAATCTCTTTTCAGTGAGCTCTTGAACTATGACAGCTCATGACAAATAGAGAAATGGAGACTGCTTTACTCACTCAAGTGAAACAGGATGTTGTTTGAGAGGCTGAACTGACTGAGAAGCCTGTCATCTGATCCACTTGGAAGGGAAAATGTGGATCTGCCTGATGTTAAAGGTGAGACTAATGCACTGTTTCTCCCAGACCTTCTTAAGTGTCTGCGCATTTGCACTTTTCCTGATCCAGTCCACCTGAGTCGATGCATTGGAAACCTCTGAGGCTTTGATCATGGGTGTGTGAGGACAGAAACACATAACACACTGCAACACTCAGCTGAGTGGGGTTTTTAAATAAATGTGCCATGTAAATGTAAAAAGGCAAATCATAGTAGGCTGCATGAATTATTATTATTATTATTATTATTATTATTATTATTATTATTATTATTATTATTATTATTAATATTATTATGTATTTTTATTGTAAATTATTATTATTATTGTTATTATAATAATAATAATTATTATCATTTTTATTAATGATTATTATTATCATTATCATTATTTATATATATAATTATATATATAATAATAAGTATATATTTATATACATATTTATATTATATTATAATCATTATTTATTGTTGTTGTTGTCATATTACTACTAATAATAATAATGATAATAATAATAATTATTATCATTATAATATATTTTTATTGTAATTATTATCATTATTGTTGTTGTTGTTATTATAATAATAATAATAATTATTATTATTATCATTGTTGTTGTTGTCATAATAATAATAATAATAATAATAACAATTATTTTTATTATTATTATTATTATTGTTTCTATGCCTCATGACTGAATACTAAAATGCCTGGACATCTATAAAATATCACCAATCCTCATTAAGTTCCTAACAGAAAATATGGGCCAGTGGAAAACAACCCTTATTCTAAAGTACACAGATGAGGCATTACAATCAAGAATTTTTTTTTAATCCCCTAATGAAAAAAATATATCAGACATAAACAAAAATGTTAATAAAATATGCAAAACTTCAAGAATGCACAATTATACAGAATTATTTTGTTAAAAAAAAAAACAAACCCCACTGAAAACTAACAATCAGTGAAATAGGCCTGGGCGGCACGGTGGCGCAGTGGTTAGCACGTCCGCCTCTCAGCAAGAAGGCGCGGGTTCAATGTGAGGTACTCCGGTTTCCTTCCACAGTACAAAAACGTGTGTGTGTGTGTTGCCCTGCGATGGCCTAGCGATCTGTCCAGGGTGTACCCCGTCCTTGGCCAGAGTTGGCTGAGATGGGCGCCAGCCTCCCAGCGACCCTAATTAGGATTAAGCTGCTAAGAAAATGAATGAATGAATGAATGAATGAATAAAATAAGCCTACATTTATAATAAATACATTTCACTCATAGCATTTATTAATTGATCTATTTCTCATTTGCCTCCGGCAACATTTTTATCTGCACAGCTTATTCTGTATGAAGGAAAAAAATACAGAGCGTTCTGCTATAGAAAAAAATAATCAAAGAAGAGGCTGTGTGATGTGACCAGACACAAAGGGCCATTACTGGTTGCACCTGAAATCTTTTATTCCTCTTATACTTACACTAAAGGATTTTGTAGAAAATGATGTGGTTGTACACTATATGGTTTATATTAATTTATCATTTATTTCACAGAGCATTCATCAAACAAGTTCATTCCTGATGTTACAGTAGCTACGAATAGTCATTCCTGTAGGATTATGTTACCAAGAGAGAGAATAAAATTAGAGGGACATATTTCATAAAGTGTAAATAGGTCCTATATATTTCTTTGACCAAGCTCTGACCTTGACCTTTGACCTAGACATTGTGGAATCAAACCATCTCTGGGACTCTGGGTAGATTAGTGTCCCCACCAAGTTTAGTGAAAATCTGTGCATGTGTGTGGTCAGGACTTTGTTCACAAAATGACCAACAGACGGACTCAAAAACGCCAGTGATTACAACACCCCACTTAAAAAAAAAACAGTTTTAAGTCGGAGGTAAGAATGCTTACAGTCCTCTGTAATGATTAGGAAGTCTTTTCCATAACTGGAAAACTTAGCATTATGGATTTACCTTTTAAGGCAACAAAGTGCTAACACTACAAACTAGCAGTAATGTGTTCATCTAGAACATCCACCCAGAGAAAAACTTGCTTATACAGTACAAACATAAGCTGCTGTCATTTTTGTCTCATTGCTGCTGTATATTTTAGGATTAAAACCCTTAAAATGTTGCTCTAAGGAAATAATCGGCTTCGAGGCAGCTACAGTAGCATCAATCCTGACTAGCTTACAGAATTTTCCTGTAATTGTCCGACTCATGGATAAGTCATGGATAGATTTGATCAAATGTATTTGCAAAGATCATCATTTGAAAGTGGATTGCATCCTCATGCATACCGATGTGATGAACGTTGTGTTTATATCAGGCTTGTTATTACACGTAGACACAGAAGTAGCTGAACTGTCAGTTTTGACTTTGGCTCTGGAATAGTCGAGTCAGACATTAAAAAAAACAGATCTGGGATCAAATAAAAGCAAAAACAATGACTGTTATTGTATCCTTTCAACTCTTAACCAACACCCCCACCCCTGTGTCTCAACTTCTTTTTTCCTCAGGTGTTGTCTTTTGTGGTCGTGAAGGTGTCAGCTGACCTCACCTGCGATGCCTTGATAATGCTGGCTTCTGGAAACCACACATGTGCGTGCTAGTGTGTGTGTGTGTGTATGTGTGTGTGTGTGTGTGTGTGTGAGAGAGTGAGAGAGAGAGAGAGAGAGCATATTTAATCAGATAGAAAGTCTTTTTTCCAGTCCTGAAAAGTCATACACATTATGCTAACGAGCTAACTTCATATTGTATTAGCATATCACCACGATGTCCAAAGCCTAGAATAACATCTTTAGCCTCTTGTTGCCCTAAATGTGAAATTTATGTGCTTACAATCACTCAATAGGAGTTTTTTTCAGTATGCTTAGCTCTCGTATCAAAAACACGACTAGCATAGCTAATAGCTAACAGCTTATAAGAGCAAGAAAAATACTACCTACGCTCTCTGTTAGGTCGTGTCAGGATTTAACATAAGGAATTATAAAAGAAAAAAAAAGTACACCTTGTCTATCAGAAAGCAAGCAAGCATAACTAGCTAGCTAAACAACAAACTAGATAGAAAATTTCTTAAGCATTCTGTCAGGTCATGGCATGATAATTATCCAAGTTTTACAGTTTATGTTCTTCTAATCATGAATATGAATTACATTTAGCAACAAAGAGATAAAATTAAAAAATACTTAGAGTTTGTTTTAAAAGTATTTACTGATGGCTAACTATCTAAACAACTGTATATATCTAGTTACATGAATTGTCTGTAAGATCATGTTTGAAAACTAGCTAAATAAAAGTGAATAATAATAATTACCGCATTTAAAAAAAACTTTTAAAGTTTGAATTTTGGTATTAAAAATGCATACTGACTAATATAAGAAGCTGAATGCTAGCTCCGATACAAGTTCCGTAAGTATTCTGCCAGGCCATGTGATGATAGCTAACCAAATTAGCTTTTTGTTCAAATTGTATTATTGCAACTTGTAAGCATAAACTCTTTAAACAATCTTAGCTTTTGCAGGAAAAAAAAAAACTCAAACAAACAAACAAGAGAACAATTAATTGATAAACAGCTAATGCTAGCTAGCAAGTCTGCACAGCTAGCCAAATTTAGCATTAGCAAGTTTCTCACAGTTAATATAATATAATATAATATAATATAATATAATATAATATAATATAATATAATATAATTTGCATCTTACAAGCATTGGAACAAAAGGCTGAGTGTTTGTGTCGAAAATAAACATGACTAACAGCTAACTAGCTAGTCACCTCATGCTACACTATCTTTAAAGCCATAATATCTGAACTACTGTTTATTTATTTATTTCTATTTGTACAACAACTTACAGACTATAATAGGTGTGTCAGCAAGTACACTACTGACTTGTCATCTGAGTGTGCGTGACATTCCTTTTTTGTTTTGTCTCTCTTTAATCAGTGTACCATCTAGATGCTGCTAATCGCTCTGATGCTAATAACTCGGGTATGTGTCATAGTTACCGCTGCCCTCTGTTGCGTCATCCATTTCCTTACCTGATGACAGACTGGTAATCCAACGCTCTGTGTCTAGGTGTATTTTGCAGAACAGCTATCGATGGCATTGGTACCTGCTGGCCGCGCAGCATGGCTGGGGAGATGGTGTCGCGTCCATGTCCAGAGCTCCTGTACGGGGTCCGATACAACAAAACAAGTGAGGAGGGATTTTAAAATATCATAACAAGTATCAAGGACATATTGTCACTAACTGCTAACAAAAAAATTAGTAATTATTTTATTAGCAATAAAATATATACATAATGCTATTATTTATGATAACTCCATCTCCCTTGCACTCTTTTCCTCATCACATCACTGAACACTATACACTAATCATTGGGTAACCTCTCTCTCTCTCACACACAATTTCCTTCTTTGTTCTTGCATGCATATACATATACAGTGTCCCAATTCACATTCCATACTCTGAGCCCTCTCTGACCCCTTTTGTTCCATATTCCCATCATTTTTTTGGACAAAGAAACATATGGACTTTTTTTTTTCCTACTCATTGTCATGTTAATGAAGAAGGCTAGCTCACTGGTCCTAGATTCCAGTTCTTTGTTTATTGCTTACAAATAACCACTGCATTTTGAATTTTGAATATTTGCAAAAGATTTGCGTCGAGAGACGAGCTGCAGCTACTTGGCGGTTCACAATTATTCGGACAGCACCAACATTTCCATAACAACGACACCATTGGTTGTTCCATTGGTAGTCTAGGTTGGTCTAGGTGTTGCTCTATGGTTGGGGATTGCTTTTCAAATTTAACCCTAAGGAATACAGGAAAACTGCAGAACCATTTAATAATCATACTAGGGTCACAGAGATGCTGGACCCTACGTCAGCCAACACTGGGTGAAGTCACCCACTATCATTCACACTCACACCGAGGGGCGATTTGGAACAGCCAGTTAGCTTAATGTGCATGCCTTTGGACTGTGGGAGAAGACCAGAGTACCCGGAAGAAACCCAGGCAAGCACAGGGAGAACTCCACACAGGAACACCCTCGCTAAGCACGGAACTCAAACCCGGGACCTTCTTGCTGTGAGGTGGACTTGCCAACCACTACACCACAGTGAATAAATGAATTGTCAGATCTGACAAATGCCGATTTTGAATCAAAGTCTGAGCTCACATGCATTACTGAGTAATAAATCTTTTGAAAATTCAGGGTCAGGTGTGTTTTTTTAATGACTGGACGTCATGAACAGGATCAGTTCATAATTGTGGTTGCTGTAATGTGTACTCAGAGCTGCTCGGTGGCTGGGAAAGAGCTTGAAGGCAGTCTGAAAGGCCAAGGGTGGCTGCAACTATTCAACAATATTTATGTCTTGTTATTAGGCTGAATAACCTTCATCTTTTTGGGGTTTTTTTTGTTTGTTTGTTTTTTTTTGTCCTAACGCAGGAGAGTTTCACTTTGTCTGTTTAGCTTGACATCTGCATCTCTTTATCACCCTTATGACCTTTGACTCTAGCACCTCATCAGATCCGCTTAGACGGGATGGGTGCTCAGGGCTCAAATGTAATTACACCGCATTAAAAGTGAGTGAGTGTTGCGTACACGGAGTAGTGTTTATTGAACGGTCTCAGACACATCCGATTCTAAGTGATATCCTGGAGTGAGGACGTCTAAGCGTCCTTCTATTTAATGAGCGTAAGCCGACTCTGAATTCTGCAAACTCTCCTGAAAAAAAAACCCGGGTGTGCAAGAAAGTAAATAAGCCCTGAATCATCGCATCAATGTAATAGACCACACGAGATTGGTAGGTAGAGAATCTGTATCGGAATGAGTTCCAGCGGGATATGAGATATAATGTAAGAGGGGATTACAGGAATAGCAAGCAGAACGTGGATTGTGGTTTATTTTTACTCGAGTGCTTTAATCAAGTCAACATTCAGTACATAGCTAGACTGTGTGGTGTGCGTACCCATTAGAGTAAGTGTGTGTGTTGGGATGAAATATAAAGCACAAAGGTATTCTTCACCTCTTTATATAGTTTTACTAGCCATCAATCTCACATGGTAATCTTTCAGAGAACACACACACACACACACACACACACACACACACAATTTTACATTATACACACTTGAACATACATAAAGAATTTAAATAGAACAGAATCTCTGTGGAGACGTCGCAGTGGTGTAATGGTTCGCACGCCTATCTCACAGTAAGAAGGTCCTGGGTTTGAGCCATGCGCTCAGCATGGGCATATCTGTGTGTAGTTTGCATGTTCTCCCTGTGTTCCTCTGGGTACTCCTGCATTCTAAATCATACTTTAAATTACCCATCAGTGTGAACATGAATAGATATTCGTGTGTGTCTTAATCCTGTAATAAATGGGCAACTTGTTCAGCTCTCATCTGAAGCCAGCAGGGATTAGCACCAGCTCCGGCCGCGACACTGACGGATAAGCGGCATAGATAGTATTAGAGGTGAACAATCCCCATTTCCCCTAATGTCCTCCCTGGAGTTTGTCGAAACTCACTAAGCAACTTGTGCCTTGCCTCAAACATCCCCACCCAAAGTCGATGGGAACACAGCTGACCTGCATTCTTTTGCGTGCAGGTTAAAGGGTCACCTAAAAAAACAGTGTGTCTAATTTTCTGGAAATGTTCCAAGTCTCTTGGCATTAAAGGCAGAAGAGTGATATCAATCTGGAATTTGTTCAGAATAGTGTCGAGAACTGCAGAAGAGATATTAGTGATAAAGCAGCTAGGAACTTGTCCATCGTTCGCAGTATGAGATGTGAATCATGATAATAGCAGAAAAACAATGCTGCCTTATTAATAAAGAAAAAAATTATGGCACAAAGATAAATCCAAAATCCCAAATCTGTCTTCAGATTTGTTCGCGATTTGCAAACGTTCACTAGATGGGTCCATATCTGTGTTCCCCAGTACCTGTGTTCCCCAGTGCCTATGTTCCCGAGTACCTATGTTTCCTAACCCTAACCCTATTAACATTGAAAATGTGAAATCACGAATATTCCATAAATTGTTGCTTTCAAGATCCATTAATTTAATAAGGACCAGGAAACATAGCTACAGGGGAACATAGGGTCGTGGGAACATAGGGACTGGGAAACATACGGTCTTGGGAACATACGGACTGGGAAACATTGGGTCTGGAGAACATAGGGAATGGGGAACATTGGGTCTGAGGAACATTGGGTCTGGGGAACATTGGGTCTGGGGAACATTGGGTCTTAGGAACATAGGGACAGGGGAACATCAGGTCTGGAAAACATAGGGACTGGGAAAATTGGGTCTGCGGAACACTGGGTCTGGGGAACATAGGGACTGATCCACTAGTTCAAATCTTACTTGTAAGTTCAATATCTGTATAATATTTTTGACATTATCTTGCCTTGTATGAACTGACAGATTCTCATCCTAGTCTCACAATTTCACGCTAACAGTTAATGCAAATTATCAGTTGGATTTTATCCGATAAATTCTGAAAACATAAGTAAAAACCACCTGATAATGAAAATATACATATGTCCTTGTGTACCAGGACAGTTCAAAAGGCTTGTCTTTCATTTCATTTTAAGGTATTACTTGAAACTGGATAATATACAACATAACATATTTGGCCTTTGGTTTATTTTCTGTAGATAAAATCTTCCGTAAGTGTCTGGCCAATGGGACCTGGGCCTCCAAAAGCAACTACTCTCAGTGCAAAGCTATTCTCAGTGTACAGGTAAATAAGTTATGTGTACAAATACACACTACACAAAACACACAATATAGGGCAAGGCAGGAACAACAAACCAAGTACAAATCAAGAAGCACATGAAATTTTGTAATAATAATATAATGGTTAGATGTCCCGATAGTAAGGACAACATAAATATAAACAAAGATAAGGTCCTGAGGGCAATCTAGATAAACAAGCAAGAGTGACTATAGCCAGACATAGTAATAAAAGCGCGGTTAGATACGGCATTCCCAACTGACCTAACATCTGTTGCTGGAGAGATTAGATGACATATTCCCAGTGGTGGTGGAAGCACTCAAATTTATATTAATGAGTATAAAGTATAGTGTCCTGTACAGTTTCAGACAAAATGTTGTTGGGAAAAAAATTAATAAAAATACTGTAAAATGTATGCAGCGGTTTAGGTATTGTACTTGCAATTTTGACCCCTTGGTATGTCTGAATAGTAAATATTTCTGCTTTAGACTAGACAAGGTAAAAAGGTGGAAAGAGGAATCCACTGAGGGGAAAACGACATGGGATGCTGCTACTTTCACGACTTTATCTTGGTGAATGTGGACTTGTGAATTCATGAGCCAACAAGAAACAAGAGGGCGGGGCTATGTTTTAGGGTACAATGTTGAGTTGGAGGTCTTAATATGTTGAAAATCTTGATCACCGAAGTTCACAAGTGTTTATTTTTTCCAAAGCTTTCTTTGATGTTAGCACTGTTAACACTGTTCATGATGGTGATGCACAAAACTCTTGTGAAAGGTGTTCTAAATGGGTACACATACAAATATAGGTATGCAATTATTTACGTTTGCTGATGCTGGACTTTTAGTCAGTGCAATTTAACTGTGCCGGTGTGACATTTGAGTAGCATTTAAATTAGCAAAAATTAATAAAAACAAAAAAAGAAATCAAGGAAGCTGGTCATAGCTGTTTTCCCGCTGAAATTGCTATTAGCACATACATAATAAAACATAAAAAAGAGAAATAAGCGGTTCAGAAAATGAACGACTAACAATCATGGTATTTAATTATGAAGCCATTAACAGACTTTAATCACATGCTACAGGGATTATTTCTACTAGAACGATCAATGGACCAAAGTGTTAATACCTACATGTTACAATATACTATATTTTAAAACAATTTCAAAGTTTTACCATATGTTTTTTGCCCTACAATCAAAACTTTGTAAGGTTTACATAATTGTATTTGTGTCCAAACCAAATGGACAGCACAGGGATGTCAGCTTGATAGCACCCCTGGCAAATAAATGAGCCATGACTACACATAAAGAATCTGCAATTATAAGTGAAAGCTTATGAACCTTAACCAGCTATTGGAATTTAAAGGTAATTAACAGGAAACATGGGACAAACAGGAGAGTTAAGAAATGAAATCTAGAGATATAAAAGATAGATATTAAAAAATTTGTACTGATTTCATTTGATTTGTTTGTGTTGCAGAGGAAGAGCAGGCTGCATTATCGAATAGCAGTCATCATTAACTACCTAGGTCACTGCTTGTCACTGTTCACTCTCATCATTGCCTTCATAATCTTCTTACGACTCAGGTAAGACCTTTAGGAAGTCCAGTGATCGTTGTTTAAAAATAAATATTTAAATAGCATGACATTGATGAATTGTTGACCAGAAGAACAGCAGCAGATCTGACTGTAGGTTCAGCTGCCAATCAAACCATAGGCTTATATTAATGTGCTTCATCTCTATAGTAACAAATTACATAGTAAATCTAAACTTTCATCAAAGTAAAATTTTGTAAATATAAAAAAATTTATAATAAAAAATTTTCAAAAAGAAAGAAAAATTCCAACGCCTTGGTTCCAACTGGAACTAGTTTACAGTAGATAGACAATGTTTATTTATTTGTTTATTTGTTTATTTATTTGCCTTGCCTTGAGAGTTAGGGGGTGTGGCTTCCATTCAGCACTGAAAATTGAATCAAGAGGATCAATTCAACACCGTAATTTTTTTTAACTGATGTGTCTTCATTTGAATATTTTCCTCCCATATTTGCAACAGATCACCTCCAAAATCTGAAATGGCTAAGTCCCAGCCATTGTTCTTACATATCAACATGCTATGTGTGACTTTTGCATAAGCAAATAGATTTTTTAGTTATTTACTATTCATAGAAGAAGCCTCCAGTGGGCACTTAATTTTTTTAATTACTTTTTTATTTTTTCAAAAATTGAGGGAATAACTGATTAATGACTCCTATAAAAGTGATAATAAGAAGTAGCTTAATTTAAAAATGATTATTTCTAAAAACAGCACACCTCAAGTGTTTTATTCCCTACTCCTGCATGAAATTTTACATTTTACATACAAGAACATACTGGAGGAATGAATGTATTCACGTGCTTCATGACATATGATGTTTTCTTCTCTCTCCGTTGCCTCCCTGCTGCTTTTTGGTCTAGAAAACGTTGAACTAGGACATGCTTTAGTCCAGCATCTCACAAATAACAATAGCAGTGCATAGTGAGTCTACAATAGCACAGCATGTGTGTAAATATGTGTCTGTGTGTGTGTGTGTGTGTGTGTGTTTGTGTATTTCGTGAGGGGGGGTTCTAAAAGACTTAATCCAGTAGAAATGGTATTATTATGATAATTGATATTCTGTATACTGTGATGTGATTTTGCAAAGTGGGTGGAGCCTAAAGTGTTTACAGTCATTTCATTTAGTCTTAAACCAAACTGTCATTCTTACCTGTAGGAACTTTACCTTAAGATAGAAAAAATAGTTTCAGGTTCTCAGGCCTTTCAAAACTTTGCATGAACTGTGAGTTATTCTGGAGCTCAATCCAGAACCTGAAACACCCCATGTTCATAATACTGAGTCATGAAGCGCTCAGTGGTGTCTTATCACCAAATTCTTTTTCCTGCTTGGAAATGCGTTATAAAATCCCCACAGTTTATGGACCACACGTCAGTAACATCTGTCCTGCTCTGGTTGTGCCAACACAAAACATTGGGTTAAGGGCTTTTTAAATACTTTTATAGCTGTAGAATTTGGGTTCGGTGTCAAACCTGCATTAGTGCCTGTTTTGTGTTTGCTGAGTGAATATATCGCATCATTACATGTTCCGCAGGCACCAAAACAGCAGGCATCAGAAAATTCCCAGAGCTGGAACCCCAAACAGCCATATTAAAAGCAAATACATCAAATAATTACATTTGAGTTAGTTTTATTTCGCAAGCAGTTTAATAGAAATTAATTTACTACATTCTAAAAAATTTGGTTTGCTCAGATTAAAAATTGGTTGAAATTAAAAATTGGAATTTTTGTTTTTAGTTATTGCTAAAATGTCCCTATTTTTACTTTAACCTTACGCAACTATATTTCTTATGGTAACCTTAAACGGTTAAACCTCACACTGGATTCAGGTAGAAAGACGACTTGAGGATACATTTTGCTGGCGAAGCAATGAACGTAGCATTAGCTAACCTCATGATCTTTTAAGAGGCACTCTCATCCATCATATACACATGACGTACATAATGCTGAGCTGATAAAAATATCCTCTGGATACTGCCAGAGAAGTGCGTTTTGGGACCTGGGAGTGGAGCGATTCAGCACAAGATAAATAATAAATAAATATTAAATATAAATACGTTTAGAAGTGAAAGACTGCCCGTGGATCGTCGTGGTGGCCTTCTGATGCTCTAATGCTGTGTGTCAGACTGGGGTTATTTTTAGCAGCGTAACTTATGGGAATCGGTGGATATGCTGGGACTGAGACTGATGCAAGATGGTAAAACGAGAACCAGAAAGAGGAAATTCTGGAATGCCATGCAAGAAGATTTTTTTTTTTTTTTTTTAAGTTTCATGTAGATTTTGTAGTTCATTAAGAGGGTGCACTTTGCATTAAAGGAAGTAAGGTCACTGTCTTTATCTTTCTCACCTTCTACTACACCTACTTCTACTATGGGTGGTTACTTTACTAATAATAATATCCCACACAGGTATGGTGGAATCTGATTGGTTCACTTATCTCGTGATAATAAGCATTTATTGAATGAGATGAAGTATGAAATAGGAAATTATTCCATCGAGGGAATGTTATCACGAGGGAATGTTATATTTATGAGGCCAAATGATTCTCTATTGTACAAAAGCCGAATTTTATAATTGTTTTATTGTTCATTTAAGCTATTTTCAAAGTAGAAAGTGTACAAAAACCAGCTGCGCAATAATCATTCGACTTATCCCATGGCATAGGTGCAATAATTCAGTTATCCCATGGCAATGGTGCAATAATTCAGTTATTTTATTGCTTTCCACCAATCAGAAATGAGAAAATCTCTTCAAGAAACAACAACAGACATTGTCCACCCCGCAAGCGCAGGATAATGCGTGGATCAATTTGTCCTTGTTTCAGTTTGCTTTTCTAAGGTTTCTGTGTGGAATATGCTAAAACAATTGCTCACCTCAGGCTCAGTGGACAAAACAATTTGGAAGTGTTGGAAAATAATCAGTGATGTATTGTGCCGTGTAAACTGCAACCAGCCTTAGAGGGTGATAAAACCAACAATATTTACAATGTTTGCAATCATTACAACTAGAGTTACATGTATTTTTGTGGAATGCTTTTTCAAAACAAGCTAGTTCCTGTTCATGCATATGGTATAGTGCAGGGGTCACCAACCTTTTTGAAACTGAGAGCTACTTCATGGGTACTGAGTCATACGAAGGGCTACCAGTTTG
>JAOUQZ010043223.1:0-13519 GCA_028564935.1 Neosilurus hyrtlii | reverse complement strand
ATATATATATATATATATATATATATATATATATATGTATGTATATATATATATATATATATATATATATATATATACAGTGTGTGTGTGTGTGTCTGCAATTGCTTAGTAGTGATTACAAGTCTAATTGCAATACGTGTGGTCCAGTATCCTGTATTCCTACTAACATTCCCCGGCACATACAATTCATTAAAGCTAATATTGTTCTAGTTCTCAGTTTCACCCTAGCCACTTTTGGGGCAATGTAGCACTCATGAAAGCACCAAAGCTCCTCCATGTTATGAAAAGTAAAGCACTTCTATTGCAAGAATGTAATAGTAGGCTGACTTCTCAAAATCTTAAATCAAATAGTGCTATTACAGGGAGTATATGAGATTCTATTTATTTATTTATTTATTTTACTCAGATCCAACAGATCCGCTGACACAGTACGAAACGAGACATATCAGGTGAAGTAGCATGATATTGATTTGAACGAGGTTGTGGGTCTTTGGCTGCATTGCTGCTGCCTGAGTGAATTCATCAGTGGTGATAATGAATGCTAAGCACACACACACACACACACACACACACACACACACATACACACACACATACAGAGAGAGAGAGAGAGAGAGAGAGAGAGAGAGAGAGAGAGAGAGCATCTCAGAACCATCCTTGTGCAAGTGTATATATTTATGAAATATGCATGTGCCAATCATTAACCCTACTATCCTCTGCTGTTTGCAGTAGAAAGGCAAGCTAAGATAAGATGTTATTTCCTTGCTTGATTTACTATTCAGCATCCACAACGGCACAGGCTGTCTACTAGTATACAAATAAAAAGGATTCGAAAATGCCTTAGACTCTTGCACTATTAAGATAGTATACAGTAGAAGATAATAGCCTGATTGTCTTCAACCAGAAAAAAAACATATGCAGTGTGCAATGTGCACCTAGCAGAAATGCTTGCAATTTATTATGAAAGGGTCTCATTATGTAGCTTCTTACAGTTGGACATTCCAGTGTATCAATCACTAGCTACATTTTTCTGACAAATAGAGATGAACACAGACCATGTTTGATGAATGATTTGTCATTAAAATCAGCAGTACTGCAAGAATATAAATCTAAAATATTTTATAATGTTTATAATGTTTCCCTGAACAGACTAGTCTATATAAAGCTGTTTATGCTTAAAAAAAATAGAAAATCAGGAAATATATTACTATTTACAAGCACTGAGATTTAGTCTTCTTAAGGATTTACAGCACATTGTAATTGATCCTTTTTCCTATCACAGTATGCTGTCTTGTTTTTTTTATTTCTACAAAGTGGGGAATTAAATTAATTTTTGGTGTCTGGCCAAAATAACAAAACAGAACAACAACATACAGAGAAAAGAAAGCCTGGATTATTTGTTTTGCATATATTGTACACCAATATACTTAAACATAAATAGATACAAATTTCAGTACCTAATTATTTTATAAATTCAATTTTTATGATTGAAAATTTGCTGTGGTATAAGAAGAACAACACTTCAGGATATGCTGTTATTGGAAAAAGATCATTTCAGGGTAATGGCCCTACTGCACACCAGTAATGATATTCCTGGAACAGCACACGCTACTGTCATTTATTTTTTTAATTGTTCAACAAAAACACATTTTAATAGTTTTAAATTACACAGGACAGCATAGTGGTGTAGTGGTTAGCACTAGTACCTGAAACCAAGAATGAAGTATTCCCTGTGTTGGTTTCCTCCAGGTGCTCTGGTTTTTCGGTCCTGGGTTCAACTTCTGGGCTTTGCGAAGGCATTTTGAAGTGGAGTTTACATGTTATCCCCATGCTTATGTGGGTTTCCTCTGGGATCTCTGGCTTCCTACCACAGTCCAAAGACTTGCATATTAAACTAATTGGCTGTTCCAAATTTCCCCTAGCTGTGAGATCTTCACTCAGTGTTGGCTGAGATAGGCTGCAGCCTCCCCATGACCTTAGTAGGATTTAGCAAATGAGTGGAAGAGTGAGTATTTCTGATAACAATGAAATCAAAATTTTTGGCACATCTAGACCATGAATTAGACAAATTATTTTATTTTAAACTGTGCAATTCAACATTACTTTTGCAAAAAAACAGAAACAAAACAATACAATGAAACAAACAAACAAAAAAAATGGAACAATTTGTGCATCTAAATAAATGAATAAACAAACAAACAAACTAACAAACAAACAAACAAGTAATTCATGACACCTGCTAAGAAGGAGAATCATTCCAAGAAAACTAGTACAGGTGGTAACCCTATCCAACACACCTAAAAATGTACAGACAACAGTCAAAAAATCTAGACAGGAGTATTTTGTATCTAATTCATATGACATTACCCACATCAAAAATGTAAAGATGTATTCTGTATAGAGCACTGGTCAAACAAAGCAGTTTGGGACATAGTCAAAAAATTATTTTTCCTAAATGCAAAGAGTGGTTGTTTAACTAAAGGGAGTGTATGCATCCGTACAGCAGATATAAATTTCAAATGAGTGATGATATGATTACTTATATCCTGCTTACATCCTGCAGGTTTATATCCTGCTTACATCCTGCAGGTTTATATTTGTATATATATATATAACTATGCACACTCATACCCTTATAAAACATCCTGTTTCTACTTCAGTGTCAAATATGATTTTGTTTATTATGCAGCTCCATGTGTGTGTGTGGTCTGAAAGTTAACTCATGAAAGTTGGAGCTTGATTAGCATTTTTACACCACTAATTGTACTCAACTTATAAGGACATATCACACCTTATAACCCAAAAAGGGAAGTGAGATTGAGTGAGTGACATTATTACCAAAAGCATTCATTCATTCATTTTCTGAACCACTTTATCCTAATTAGGGTTGTGGGGAGGCTGGTGCCCATCTCAGCCGACTCTGGGCGAGGGGAGAGTACACCCTGGACAGCTTTCCAGGCCATTACAGGGCAGAAACATGCTGATGGCAACCCACTCTTTACAAATGACAGCAATGGTTCTTTAACATGCCTCTCACCACAGACAGTGAGAGACATGGCTGATCTTCGAGAACCCAGTTAGCTGCACTTGGGGCAGCAGAGCAGTAAGCCAGCATCCTACAACCAGGCCACCACTGCCCACCGAAAGCATTCGTGAAAGCAATTTAACATAAAAATATTCGAAAAGATGGTTTTGTGGAGCCCAGTTTGCCATCAAGTACACAAATGTCTGATCACCTCTTGCCATTCAGGCTGTTGGACAGGAAGCAAGAAGGAAATATTGCACAGAAGAATACTGTGATAGCGAGACTGATTGATTTGTCCATTTATGGACATACGAAATTCTATTATATATACATATATACAATATATTATAATATAGAGATATATCAACAGTAAATAGACACATCTTTACAGAATTTCATCTGTTACTTTAGATTAAATTGTTTACAACAACTAGCTATGCCGTCATCACGAGGAGCAAAAGAGTTTCAAAAAGGGTGTACTGTGGATCAGTGTGTGGGTGGACTTAGCCAGTGTCAGATTGCACAAAACCTTGGTATTCCTCTTGCTACAGTCAACGGAGTGAAGGTACACCTCACCAGCAAAGGCAGGGAATCAACTGCATCCTGCTCAGGTTGACTAGGGATCTTTGACAGGTGTCTTTGGCCTGTCAAATGGACTGCTGAAAATAATTCAGTTGTAAGGCAACTGATCCAGTACAAGCTTGTCTTCAATGTTTTCAACGCTGTTGAAGGCAACAGGTCCTTTGCAAAAATGCTTTGAGCTTCACTTGGGGGGAGTGGACACCTCATAAACACTGGTTTGCACTCAATGACCATTTTTGCTCTACACTGTAAATTTTGTATTATACTGGCCCCCCCCCCACCCACCCCCCACACACTTTTTTTGTTCATATTACTTACAGTTTATTTCTTTACTTTATAATCATCCTCATTGCCTTACGTTTCTTTAAGCTTAAACTTAATGTTTTATGTACAGGGTGTGAACTCCTTATCAGATTATTTGTTTGTGTACACAACTTGGCCAAACAATGCTGTGGAACTTTTGTTCTGATATATAGGTCACATGTAATCCTCAAGACTTTTCCGTTGAAAAATGTGGCAGACATCCAGGCTTGATTTTCAGACCGTGTGGGCACAATTTGCATAGAAATATGTGGTTTCTTCTATCCAAGCCTCCACTTTTTGTCTATGTGAATATGTCTTTATCAGATCACTTCTCTTGCACTATATGAGTGTTTCCATAACTCATTTTAGTAGGTAAATAGAAGCATGGTTGTATTATCTATCCACACTTATCACAAATCATGATTTTCTACTGCCAGTATTTGAGAGAAAAGTGACAAAAATAGGGTTAAGAGAGTGATCCTTCCTGGAGCGTTCACAGTCAGACCCAACACCATGTTTGTCACATGATAAGTGCATATACACACACACACACACACACACACACATGCACATGCACACAAAGAGAGAAGTAGACAGCTACATGGTGGATGCAAACATGGATAACATGAAAGGCAACCCATTCAAAATCACAAGCAAAGTTCATAAACGTAAAACAAGCACAGGGATGGTTGAAAACAGAGACACAGCACAAAACAAACGACAAAACTGTAGCCATGAGGTCAAAGATACAGGAAGTGGGGGTGCTGCAGCTTTCTGAAATCTGTTAACTAAAGCTGCAGCTGCTAAAATTTTGATGACAGGATAAAAGTAAATAATCAAGAAAGGAAATAAACTTTCAAGATGGTGCACACGTCTTTTTGATGACGTTCACCCGTGTAAAGCAGATATGTGTGACCTGGATTTTTAGTGTGTATAATCTATCCACAGATCACTCTAAACTTCAGTACAGCGTGTCTACAGTTCATCATTTAGGTTAGCTGTGACTCAATTAACTGCATTTTAGCAAACTGTATCTAAACGTATTGTCCAACTTAAAAGGACATTTAAATGGTTAAAATTGAAGTATTTAAAATATAGATATATAACAAATAATAAATATAGATAATAAACATGTGTAAAAAATGGCTAATAACACAAAGTTACACTGAGAATAAAAAAGAATCCATACCTTTAAAATATACACATTTTGTTGCTTACAGACTGAAATAAAGACACATTCAAAAATATTTTCACAGTTATATTTATTCAGTGCACCTTATAACATTCATTCTTCATTCATTTTCTGAACCGCTTAATCCTATTTAGGGTCAAATTCTGGCATAGGGCAACAGGATTTCATCAAAAGTTTGATGGCATTTTGCTCCATCCATTTTTCCTACTATATTAAGAAATGCCCCAGGCTCTTCTGCAGAGAGACACCCCACCAATAGGATGCTACCACATCCATACTTTACTGTAGGTATGGTGTTCTATAAATGGAATTTTGGTGTCATCTAATTCTAGCACTAATGCATCTGGCCTTAGAATTTTCAAGGTGCATTTTTTCAAAGCTTAATTGAAACTTGACTTTTTTTCTTGCATATGTCCCATACAAACACATTTGTAATATTCTCGTCACATGCACAGAATTATCACTCTTTTCCAAACATTCCTGTAACTGCATCAAAGTTGCCAGTTAGGAGAGACACCCTGATCCAGGAAGGGTCCTATTAGTACCAACAGTTTCTATTTCTTAATTATGAATTATACTCTGCTCCTAGGGATTGATAAAGCCTTTGATTTTTTTTCTATCCATCTCCTGACTTTTCCATGTCCAGAACTTCATCTCTGAGATCTTTTAAAACCCAAAGTTGAATGTTTGCTTGTGTTTACACCTCCAAGCACCAGAATGCTCTAGGGATAACTGCTTTTTCATGCTGAAGTAATTACAGTGATTACAGTTGGTCACAGGTGGAAGCCAATTACCTTGGTGTGCAATGGAGAGGAAATATTTTAGGAGGGGATGTTCCTAAAATTTCTCAAAGATTCTGTCTTTTAATGAATTAAATCGAGTAATTTAATTTGTATTAATTCATTCATAAATAATTTGTTAAATTATTTATTATAACTGTTGCTTTTATATCTTTCACTTGTCTGTCATACATAGCATGCAGAAAATGTTGGACATATATGTTTACGTTGGAAATATATGTTCTAGACTATAAGTTATAAATATTGCAGCATTTGTAATATATGTAGAGTCTCAGTTTTCCTAAACATAACCACGCACCCGATCTTGAAACAACCAATCAATACCATCGTGTTTTGGATACTATCTGTCTAGCCAACACATTTTCTGTTTCATTTATGCCATAGTATACTGTGGATTTGCCATTAGATTTAATTTAGCTGGGCATACTTCAGCTGTTTGGAAATGTAATCAGAGGATGCATAACTGATCAGTAAGAGCACTTAAAGCAAGTTCTTTTTCCCTTGATCTTAAAATTGACTAGATGGTTAGAAAGGGCCAAAGTGATATGAAGATGCTCCTTGTAAGAGGATATTTTTAAGTTCTTGTAATCAGTTGAAGTGTACTTTCTCATCAGGGCCTCTGAGACAGCTCATCCCAGACACGATGGTAATAATGCAATAGTGACTTCAGCCTGCTCCAATCACTTCAGGAGTAGAGGCTAGGGGAAGAGAGAGTGTGGAGTGATTGAACAGCATGACTAAAGAGAGATTGTGAGAATTCTAATGAGTAATGATATACAGATAGCATTTATTTCACTTTGCCTAAAAAAATGCAATTATTTTACGTCTAAACATACAGTATAACAAGAAGTATGCTTCTTTTCTGAATTTTGTTTTTGTTTGTACAACCAGCTTACAGGGTATAGTATAGATAAATCAGAGCCATATTCTGGCTAAGAGGAAATTAGTACACATTTGGGAACTCTTTGCATGCAACATCTGCAGCTGAGAAAACAAGAGACTAGAAAAGAGAATTGAAAAAAATGAGAAGGCTAACTGATCCGCACTAAACTCTAATGGTAGAGAGTACTCAGTTTAACTCACTTGACCTGATAACCTCCTGGAAAAAAGTCTCAGTAACAGGCAGATTAATTTATTAGTCTTTGGGCTTTTGTTTAATGTAGATCATCAAGGCAAATTTTGCCACTTTATCTGTATAATAATTCCTCTGAGCTTTCTCTCTGTGCACTGTAAAAAAGATTGCTTTATATGTAGTTTTGCATGACCACAAAACCCTATTTAACCTTATCCTTTTTAAAGGAAACATGATATTAATCATAATTCCACAGACTTTTAATCTCCCAGTTAAAAAAAATCTATTTTAATTTCATAATTCATAAAAAGTCAAGTGACAACTACTACCACGACCTGAGGGAAGTCTTCAGGAAGACCAAAGCCTTGTCCCTCCCTCCTCATCGGCCTTGGGACTGTGCCATAGATCTCTTGCCAGGCGCACCCATCCCCAAAGCGAGGCTGTACACCATCTCGGGTCCTGAAAGGAAGGCCATGGATAAATACATTGAGAGCTCACTGCGGGCTGGCATCATTCGCCCATCCTCTTCTTTGTGGGGAAGAAGGATGACTTGCTTCGGACCTGTATTGACTACAGCACCCTGAACGACATCACCATAAAGAACTGGTACCCGCTCCCACTCATTTCCTCTGCCTTTGAGCTGCTCCAGCAGACATGAATTTTCACCAAGTTAGACCTGCGGAACATATACCCTCTGGTCAGGATCTGCGAGGGAGACGAGTGGAAGACTGGGTTCAACACTCCCACAGGTCACTATGAGTACCTCGTTATGCCCTTTGGGCTGACCAATGCCTCAGCCGTCTTACAGGACTTCATAAAGAAAGTCCTATGTGAGTTCCTAAATGACTTCGTCTTTGTGTACCTGGATTACATACTGATTTTTTCCCCCGATCTAGCCACTCACAAGCGTCACGTCTGTCAAATTTTGAGTCGCCTGTGGGAGAACCTGTTCGTGAAGGTGGAGAAGTGCAAATTCCATGCCTCCTCAGTCTCGTTCCTGGGGTTCATCGTGTCCCCTAACCACATCCAGATGGACCCCAAGAAGGTTAGTGCTGTCTCTAATTGGCCGCCTCTCACATCATGGAAGAAAGTGCAGCAATTTTTGGGGTTTGCCAACTTTTACCGGATGTTTATCCTCAATTTCAGTTCTGTGGCGGCTCTGCTACATGCACTAACCTCTCCTCAAGTTACTGTTCAGTGGAATCCAGAGGCTGAAGGGGCGTTCCAAAGGTTAAAGGGACTGTTTACCTCAGCACCGGTCCTTACGATACCCGACCCCAAGTGTCAGTTTATCGTGGAGGTGGATGCCTCCAGTGTGGGAGTGGGGGCTGTTCTGTCCCAGTGATCTTCCAAAGAAGACCGGATTCATCCATGCGCCTTCTTATACCGCAAGTTATCGCCTGCAGAAAGAAATTATGACAATGGCAATCGGGAGCTGCTAGCCATCAAAGTGGCTTTGGAGGAATGGAGACACTGGCTGGAAGGGGCGGAGCAGCCTTTCCTAGTGTGGAAGGACCACAAGAACCTAGAGTACCTCAAGTCGACCAAAAGGTTGAACTAGCAGCAAGCCAGGTGGGCCCTTTTCTTTGGTCAGTTTCGGTTTACCCTCTCCTATAGGCCAGGCTTTCAGAACACCAATCCTGACGCTCTGTCCTGCCTTTATGACCCAGAGCTGGCTGCCAAGAAACCGGAGCCTATCCTACCTTCTGACCTTGTGGTAGGAGCGGTTTCCTGGCAAATAAAAAACGAGGTGCAGCGGGCGAGTCAGGGGGTACCCACTTGTTGTCCTTGCAACCAGTTGTTCATACCAGAAGCGTTGTGCTCTTAGGTGATACATTGGGCCCACACGTCCTTGCTAATCTGTCACCCTGGTGTCAATAGAACGGGTTTTTGGTCAAACAGCGATTTTGGTGGCCCTCCCTTGCCAAGGACATGGCGGAGTATATAACAGCTTGCTCTGTCTGCGCCAGGAGCAAAGCATCGTGGCAGGCCAGAGCGGGCCTTCTCCAGCTGCTCCCAGTGCCTCACAGGCCTTGGTCTCACATTTCTCTGGACTTTGTCTTGGGCTGATGGTGTTTGACCGTTTTTCCAAGATGACCCACTTCATTCCACGGCCTAAACTGCCTTTGGTCAAAGAAACTACCAGACTCTCACCTTTTCAGGCTGTCCATGTATACCAGCCGCCACTCTTCCCTGTCAACGAAAAAGAGGTGACGTGTTCCCTCAGCCCACGCCTTGGCCAGAAGGTGCATAAAAGTCTGGGCCACTGCCAGACGGACGCTTCTTAGGGGACAAGCCCTATTTTACAATGTAAAAGGTTTATTAGCTTGACAAAATAAAAGGAGTGTGTACAAAGCTGCATTCAAAATGTTAAAAAACCATTTATTACAGAAGTGCTGGTTATAACATTTAGTGAGCTTTTATATTCACATACTAGGTATATTAATAAAAACATTAAATAAATTGTTATCTTTTGAAAATAATAGACAAACCATAATGTCTTTATATATATATATATATATATATATATATATATATATATATATATATATACACACACACACACACACACACACAAATTGTCCTTTACCCAATTCTCAACTTTATTAAGCTGGTGTCCCTCATCTGGCTTTGCAGATATATAAATGTGTATCATCAGTGTAACAATGAAAGCATGTTCTAAAATAATATTACCCCAAGTTTGAATCGTATACTTTCTTTTGTTTTTTAGACTTTTCCATAGGTGTTGTGCTGCCAAGTTATTGCGCATACACAAGAATTTTGATCAAGAACAAGAATCTTGTTCTTTTATTCATTTATTTTCTGAACCACTTAATCCCAATTAGGGAGGCTGGCGCCCATATCAGCCGACACTGGGCGAGGATAGACTACACCCTGGACAGCTCACCAGGCTAACGCAGGGTCTTGTTGTTATTGTAAACAGAAACAAAACCAAAACAAGATGAAAAACAGGTATACACAGAACAGAAGGTATACATAAACAGAATAAGATACGCTCAGCCTGTGAGCTGGGGTGGTTTTGCTGGGAAAACTTTGCACTCAGCCAAAATGAACTGATGGAAGTTCAATGGAAAATAAAGATGAAATTTTAATGGAAGATAAAACACATAGGCTATTCACTAGTGAATGGACACCGATCACTTCTAATTTCACTACAGCACTCCATGGACTCATAGAAAATACCAAGGAAAAACTATGACAAGACAGAAAAAACATTGAAAACAGCTGAGAAAACAGGCTTTATAATGTCATGATCATCCCTATGGAGTTGGTAACCTTTCACTCACTTCACTCACCAAGACACACATCACTATATACCGTAGTTTCTAATGAATCTTCTTTAATTTCTTTAATGGAGTTTGAATGCCCTACCTGGTGATTATATCTTAAGTGATAAACATGTGCTTATCACTGCACTACAATGTGTATCTGAATTTTTTTGAGGGCAGAAGGTAAATCAATAAATAAGAGCATATGTTTTGAGCCTGCACAGTGACAGTACCAGGATGATATTATTAGTCACAATGAATATTTAATAGATAAAGAAAGAGAGAGAGAGAGAGAGGGAGAGAGAGAGAGAGAGAGAGAGAGAGAGAGAGAGAGAGGGGACAAAATAAATAAAGCGTAAAAAGAAACTTGCAAGTGGTATGATGTGTGTGGCATGAAGACAAAAACCATATGCCATTTTCATTGCATACAGCGGTGGTCGAATGTTTGTGAGTCCTTCAGAACTTTTTATATTTCTGCATAAATGATATAATTTTAAATATCATCAGATTTTCACACAAGTCCTATAAATAGATCAAGAGAAATGATCATATATCACATATCTGTGAGTGGCTAAAGTATATGAATCCTTAGGATTAGTGTCACAGTAACTTCCTGATTCGCTGACAAACTGCATTTCTCATGGTGCATAGCACACACCTGGGGCACATTCAAAAAGTGAATATAAGGCCTCCTCCTGCATTCCGTCATATGTGTATGTCCCTCATATGTCTCATATAATAGTAATTACAAGCTGTTTTAGGTCAGTTTCTGTTTTTTTTTTTTGGGGGGGGGGGTTGTTTGGGTGCCCTATGTTCTTTATATAGCCTTGATAGTTTCAGACCTCTTTTAGCTGGAAAGCGTGTTGCTTGCCCGGTTTCTCGTTTCTGTTGCTGTTTTGTTTTGGTTGCCAGGTTACAATAAACTCCTCATCCAGAGTTTGTGCTTGTCTCCCTCTTCAGCTTGTGACAATTAGCAGTTAATTTGGAGATGCAAATAGGGCCAGGTGTTAAATCAGCTGGATGACAATCAGGTGTGATTAAGTGCCCTGTATTGTATAGGTGAATTTCAATACGCTCATGTGACCAGGTGAAAGATGCAGACAAACACAATTGCTCTTACGCAGTACTTTCACAGTATTTCCTGTCACTGCACAACAGAGACACCTTGATAAAATATCTTTGTGTGATGGAATTGACCCTTATAGCCTTCAGAAGACAGAGTTAGTGGACAAAATTGAGCTATGGCCGAGTGTACAGTTTGCAGATATTGTGAACTAACTGCGAATGCTATTTCACCAGAGCAGATGAAAGCATACTGGTCTCTGGAGACCTACAATTATTTCAGCGGTGGATGGGTGCAAGAAATAACAGTGAAATCATGCAGAAATTTAAGTGTTCTTCTGATCGGACAGGTACGTTTTCCGTTTAATTCTAACATGCAAAATGGTGATATTGCTATGTAGGCCTGATCTGTGTGTGGTGGCTCAGTGCAAGTACAGTTGTGTGTTTGAACATGGTTAAATATTAAAAAAGATGTAAATATGACTACGGTAGGGCAATTTATATATGAGTACAGCAAGTTTTGCAATGGACTATAATTGTACAGTTACTACACAGGATGGTTTGAATGCAAAGATTCACATATTTTACCACTCACAGATTTACAACATTGAATCATTTGTTTTTTACAATAAATAAAAAAACTAAGTGTAGTATTTTGTCGTATTT
Source organism: Neosilurus hyrtlii (assembly GCA_028564935.1). Classification (NCBI taxonomy): domain Eukaryota; kingdom Metazoa; phylum Chordata; class Actinopteri; order Siluriformes; family Plotosidae; genus Neosilurus; species Neosilurus hyrtlii. The sequence continues at coordinate 1,527 of JAOUQZ010043223.1, read as the reverse complement.
GTTTAACTAATTTTTTAAAACTTCTTTTAGGACTTGTGTGAAAATCTGATGATGTTTTCAATCATATTTATGCTAAAATATAGAAAATTCTAAAGAGTTCACAAACCTTAAGCACCACTATATGTAGAGTCAGTACTAAGAGTTTGAAAGAAATTATCCATGAGGATTATATTACGGATTTAGTGACATACTGGCCCTACACACCTAACATCAGTAAATGATCTGGGTGACTGGAGAGCCAAGATACAGTCAGTCACACCTGGCACTGTGAACATGTTTTCAGTTAATACTTGTGATTGGATTTCATACATGATTCGAGGAACTTTCTCACTTGGTAACAAGTCTTTGTACTTGGTCATCAGGACAGCTCAAAGGTCATCACTTCATACCTGGTATTTATAATGTCTACCCAAACATTGTTGGAACCCATTCCCCCTCCCCCACCTGGGACAGTCTCATCACCTTATTTTGTTTCTCACCCACAAGTACTCACGACTCTTCTACCGTGTGAAGCCATCAGAGCGGACCATCAAAGTGTGGCCAGTGGGGGTAGATTCCGTACTCCAGGACAGGTTTAAAGACACAGACTGGTGTAGGTTTGCCTTTCTGGCTACCTGTTGCTCTTATACAAACATGGACTCTTACTCCTACTCAGTACTGGAATACACCATCACCACAATTGATAGTGCCACCACAGAGAGACAGATCACCACGTACTCTAATCAGAAGCCATGGATGAACAAGGAAGTGTGGCTTCTACTGACGGCACATAACAATGCCCTTAGATCAGGTGACACTCAGGCCTACAGTACATCCAGGTCGACTTTCTGACCAACAGACCTCAGCATATTAGGTCAGACCACAACCACTTCACCACCATCACACTCAACACTGGCACACCACAGGGCTGTGTGCTGAGCCCATTCCTCTACTCCCTCTTTACCCATTACTGCAAGCCTATGTATGGATGCAACGTCATCATAAAGTTTGCAGATGACACCACGGTGATGAGACTCAGTAATAATGATGAGTCAGACTACAGGGCAGAGGTTGAGCACTTGGCTGTATGGTGTGCTGACAATAACCTGCTCCTTAACACTAGCAAAACTAAGGAGCTCATTGTGGACTTCAGAAAGGAGAAGGGTGAGACACACGATGCCATCCATATCAGCGACATGGCTGTTGAAGGTGTCTCCAGCTTCAAGTTCCTGGGGACCCACATCTCACATGACGCATCACAAGGACTCTACTACCTGCTATTGAGGATCTCCAGAAGAAGCGATGTCTGCGCTGGGCATGCAGCATTCTTAAGAACTCCTACCATACTGCTCATAGTTTTTTCATGCTCATCCTCATTACAGGAGCCTCCAGACCAAAACCAGCAGGTTTAGGAACAGCTTTTTCCCCACAGCTATCTCCCTACCGAACTCCTTGCCACTGTCGCTGTGGACTTGCTCATTAGGGATGTGTAGGGGGTTGTAGAGAAAAATTTTTAGATTCCTCCCTAATTTAATTTTACTATGTAAA
>JAOUQZ010043222.1:0-13524 GCA_028564935.1 Neosilurus hyrtlii | reverse complement strand
ACACACAAACAAACAATACTCTGCTTCAGTTTAACCCAACATTATGACTGGATGCTTTATCAAATAGGACCATGGCCTAATGTTCTCTTGGATAATTCATCACGTAGCAGCTTAGCCAGCTCCTTTGTGTCTTAATATGTGTCAGACGATGAGCAATCAGCAGTTAAAGGGTTGTAAGGTTTCTTCTTGTCAGTTAAACAGAGCTAAGATAACACCTTTTTGATTTGTGGCCTTGAATATTGCTGCTGAGTGTACACTGGTCCCAACATTTTTCAGAGCAGGGTTTTAGAGTGACCGTTGCACAGAGTTGCTTCCCAGATTTACCATTGCTAGGAAGACAAGCATTAGGTTTCAATTTAACCTGAATGGGTGTGGCTGATTTTCCAGTCCTACATCAGTGTCGTTGTGACAATTCACTAGGTATCTGTTTTATCATTTTCTTTCTCTTCCGCTTTCTCATTCGCTTCCTCCGTTCTAGCTGTTTGACTCATTTGCATTTTTCTCTGTTTCAATGTCTACATGTGGACTGCCTATGGCTGAATTGCCATACAAGATTTTAATCATACTTCCATCCTGGGAATAGAATATGACACTGTAATATGTGGAGATGCCTGACTGATATCATACCATTTTATGATGAATTCATTGTTCATTACTGACATAATTGACTTTGTTACCAGCTGAACTTTCAATCTTTAAGTTTCCTATTTCCACAAGCTTTCAATCCAAATATCTGTTCCAGGTGGTTGGTATCTTATCGTACAGGTGTGATGCCGTCGAGGGCATGCCATCAGGGCCTTGGCATGAAGAAAGTTTCCCCATTTTCCCATTAATGTGTTATGTTTATTTATCCTATCCAGTATACACTGCCGGTCCTCCTCATGGGTTGCAATGTGGCCATTTGAGTTGCTACCCCTTGTTCCTCCAAAAACAGCTCATCGGGTGAACAGAGTGTTTGGAGATTTTAATTTACACAAGACATCATGTTCCACTAAATTTACTGGGGTATTTTTTGAAATCGCAGTAGGTAATTGTACCATTTGTTCTTTGGTGGAAAGGTGTACTGGTGCTTTTATTGAAATTAGCTGTACTTGACCTGAGAATACTATTGTCTTTACCGGCCTTGGGGAGATGTTTGGCATACTTGAGATTTACACATGTATATGTTGTGCCAGTATCCATCATCATTGAGTTTGGTTTTCCAATTAATTAAACCTGCAACAGTGGTTCATCCCCGGATCGCAATGTTAACATTGGAAGCAGATTCTCTGGGCCTCATCAGAAACCTTGATTTGGGCGGGACAATTTTTTTCACGGGACCAGATCGCTGAACCTGAGTTTCCAGCCACTGCCTCATATTGCACTCTCTTATCAGGTATCCTTCCAGTTTGCTCTGTATATTACTGGGGTGTTTGGTTGAGTTTCCTGTGCCATGTGAGTTCCAGGGAATGGTGACCTTGCTGTTTTATGTCCAAAATCTGTTTGTTTAATGTTTTATTTATTTTTTTTGCCTTTTGATTTTGCTGTAAGCTCTTCTAGCTGGTGTGCCACCTTCCTAAGAATGCTTGTTTCTTGTTCTTTTAGTTTTTTCTCCACCCTTCTGTATTTATTAAGAGCATGGGTCAGATGCACACAGAATTATAACTCAGTTCTGCAATTTAGTCATCTTCTAGCTTCTGGAAAGTCATAGGGTGCTCTTTTTCTGAGTTCGACTTCTCCCTGTAGATTATTCAAATCTGTCCAAGAAAGAAACTCCTCTCTTAGCTGACTCCACACTGTATTTCTATAATGGTCAAGTATTGTTGCATCTATTGCAGTTGTGGCGATATTTCTTAGGTTAGTTGAATCCATCTAAACATTATTTTGCACTTGTTATGCAAGTTATGTTATATTACAAGTTATGCCTATTGCTCTTGCCAAGACCACTTTTATGTCTCCCAATGCTAATAGTTTCCCCTGCGTTTAATCTTTAAAGTCACAGATCCACTTAGACGCCTCCTCAGGTAGATTTGGCAGACTTTTTTACCAATCCCTCCAGATCCTGCATCTACCAAAGTATACATTGTGCATTCCACTCTTTTACCAGTAGCGACATTTCATGAGTACATTTTTCTGTACTCAAAATGTTTGGCCTGACCTGGTGACAGATGTTTCTAAGTGTCTAACTCAGTGTCCTCTGGCTTACCTTCTAACTTCTCTGTCTCTTCCTCATAATCTAACTCCTTCTCACACTCCTGGCCTGCTCCTAATGTCCACTCTCATGCCACATTTTGTTCCCTTGCAATCCTTACTAATGGTGAATTTCCCATCTCCGCTATTATTCTTTCTGCTTGTTGTGTCGTCTGCATTAACTTTTAGAGAATTTTCGGTTCACTATCTCCCTTCTTGTCGGCCTTCCCTGCTTTTCTTGTGGCATTCTTGTGATCCCACACACAGGTATCCTTTCTTGTTATGCTTGGCTTGCTGTAACTGGTAAAGGCATTGTTTTCTTTTTTTCACTGTTGTTTCTGCAAATTCTGTCTCTTTCCTGGCTCTGTACCTTCTACCCTCTGTGCCAGTCTTACTGATCACCATCCTTTCTGTCTGGGCTCAATCTGCTGAGCCCATTCTGATGTACATTCCAGTGAGTCCCTCTCCTCTCTTTGTGCTGGACCCTCCTGCCTACCAGTACAGGCATCTTGTATTGACCTTCCATTCTCATCTCTTCTCTCATACTGAGTGCCTTGCCAGGTTTGCTCTAGCTTTCCAGTTTCAAACACCTTGCTCAACTCACCAACTGAATTCTGTCTGTTATTGGTTAATTCCTCCTGTAACTCATTATCTTCCTCCCCCTCCTGTGAACCTGTTCCCCCTCTGTCTGTGCTTCCATCTCCCAGTGACAGTGGTATATTATTCTCTATCAGAATTTGCATATGCTCACACAGTACTTAACTGAACTTATATGCCTTTGGCCATTTAATTTTTAAGTAATAAGTCCTTGGTTCTCTTCATCTATTTATCTGATATTTTGCCAGTTTGTTCCTATAGTTGTGGCTCTCGGGCTTGTAATATTTTTACAGATGTTTGTCCAGACATGTTGCCAGATTGTATTTTTCGCCCACCTTTTGTCTCCCTTTGAGATGTCTTCACAGGCATCTCAGGCCCTTATTTTGCGGTGTTATTCTCTGTTTTCTGTTTCTCTGGGGCTCTCTGCTTCTGCACGTGGGTTTTTTCATGCAATTCAAACAGTTTAGACTCATAGTTTATGTTTGCATTCTTCCAGATTTTACTCCTCTCTCTCTCAGTCTCTGTCTGCCTTAATTAACATGCCAGCAATATGAGCACAATATGAGATCTGGTATAAAGAATAATTTAGTTAGGGGAAGATGTATTAACAACTTCATAAAATGCAGTGGGTATCCAGCATAAAAGATATTCTACACAAGTTTGGCTTTGCAGCTGATACACTCATTTTGTGAGCATGAGTGTGCAAACACTAGCACCCTCTAATCTACCACTTTGAACATAGGAGTTAGGATTTTGCGCATGCTACCAAATAATTCTGGCTGTATGCACAAAATTTAATCTGCTCCAAATTCACATGTTTCAAATTATATGCTTTTTGAAGGAAATATTGTTGAATATTTTATGACATCATTTAGAGCTTGTTTCCTTTAACCTAAAAAATTAGACTAGGCATTCCAATTTGTGGCTTCATCAGCAAAGCCAGCCAAGAAAAAAAGAAAATTAAGAAGGTAACTCGTACAAGAGGTGCTGTAGCTTAGCAGGTTAAAGCACCTGTTTTGTAAACCAGAGATCTTCAGTTCAACTCCCAGCAGTACCTGCTGGTATGTTCTTTGGCTGGTCAAGGAAACTTGCTTTGCAAAGGCCTCCGATTGAAAAGCATTGAAGCTGGCCAAGATGGCAAGGCCAGGGGTCTCCAGCCATCTTCCGGGAGTGCTGTAGAGTTAAAGTCTGAGAAAACTGACTGTTGTCCTGGAAAACTTGCACAATAACTCCATGCACAGATAAGTTCTCAATTAACACTTCTCATTTAATAGTACAACTATACTATCTATCTATCTATACATATATATACACATATATATATATATATATATAGAGGTCACAGTTTTACATAGTATAAAATACTGCAAGAAAGTGAGACAAAAAACAGTGGTGGACAGAGGTTTATAAGTTTATATACAGAGAGAAAGACAGAGATAAAAGTAAAAACAGACAGAAATTCATTTGTTACTTACACAATATCTATATCTTTTATTGCCATGTCTACAAAGTCATCATGTGGTTATGAATGTGTGTGACTAATTCTTAAAGACAGGTTGACCACATTATCTTCAGAACAGAGAATTCTCTCTGTCCTTGTAACACATAGATTAACTAGCACATGACTACGTGCACACTAACAATATGGTTATATGAAGATGCATAATACAGTGTGTTTCTAATACATTTTCAATTATTTCTAATACATTTTACTCCTTTCACAGACATTCATTTCACATCAGTTATAAAGTTGTTCTAAAGATTTTCATTCTTAACATCATTAACAGAAGTCTGTTGCAGGTTCTTTCAGTTATCATACGTTTCTTCTTCGTTCATGTTTTTCGTTTCTTCCATGGGGGTGGATTTAATCAGGATGTAGCCTTGGATAGTTCTGCGAACATAACTAGAGAACAGTTGTATACAGCAAGGAAAACACATGAGCAAAAATATGACCATTATGACAATGGGTATAGCAGTGTGTAATGCCCATTAAGATCATCCAACCCAGTTTCTCGTTAGACAATTGAACGAGGAAATATTAGCTATAGGGGGAGGTTGAGCGTGGGCTCTCATATGTCTTAGAATGTCAGTATTGTTTTCTGAATTATCAGGAATATAAAAACAGCATGATTGGCCTAACATCTTACACACGCCTCCTTTCTAAGCGGTGAAGATGTCCAGTACCAACCTATTTTGGATAACTGTCTCTCACAGGATTTTAATTTCATCATCAATCAAGTCAATAGCTTTTTCTGTATAATTTGCCAGGTTGAGGAGGGCATAGGCAAGGCCGTTAATTTTGTTTAAGGCGGCAGTTGTTCCTCCTTCGAGGAATAACGACCAGCCTACAGCTCCTGCTGGGGATGTCCAGGGTGAAGACAAGGTGTAGCCATTGTAGATAAATTAAATCCAGATCATTTCGACCTGTGTGTGGTTGTCTTATTCCCTGCAAGATATATTGTTGTGCCAGTGCAGAAGAGGGCAGGGTCACAACAACCATGCCAGGAACCATTGGGCAGGGCATGATAGGCCTCATTTCTACAGACCCAAACGAAGGCTCCATTCCCCTCCAAGCTCATGGGGCATGTGACAGTGTTGTTAGTAGTGCTATTGGCACAGTGTGTATTATTGATGATAGTTAACTTAAGGTTGCAATCACTGATTCCAACATTCTGTCCTATGGATGAGTTGTGCTGACATACGCTCCTCCTTGAATCTCTACCTTATCGTGGTGAAGGGGATTGCTTGTCCTAATGATCCTGGGAAATATACTGTCAGGGGCATTATGCCCCTGGGAGGGTCGCCCAAGGCAGTCAGGTCCTAGGTGAAGGTCCAGACTAAGCACAAGACCTCTATGTGCAAAACTATTTCAAGGTAAAGCAGATCCTGTACCGGCCCATCATGGTGTAGAGGGAGCTGAGCCAGAAGGCAAAGCTCTCAATTTACCAGTCAATTTAGGTTCCTACCCTCAGCTATGATCTTTGGGTAGTGACCAAAAAAATTACATCGCAAATACAAGCTGCTGAAATGAGCTTCTTTTACAGGGTGGCAGGTCTCTCCCTTAGAGATAGGGTGAGAAGTTTTGTCATCCAGGAGGAAGTCGGAGTAGAACCACTGCTCCTTCGTGTTGAGAGGAGCCAGTTGAGGTGGCTGGGGCATCTGATTAGAATACCTCCCAAACGCCTCCCTGGTGTGGTGTTTCAGGCATGTCCAACTGGGAAGAGACCCCAGGGCCAACCCAGAACCTGCTGGAAGGACTACGTCTTTCAGCTGGTCTGGGAACGCCTTGACATCCCCCCGGAAGAGCTGGAGGAAGTGGCTGGGGAGAGGGACGTCTGACCTCTCTGCTTAGGCTGCTGCCCCCGTGACCCGACCCTGGAAGAAGCGGAAAAAGATGAATAAATGACATACGCATCGCGATGCTCTCTCTGTCTATATTCGAGAGAAATCCTAGGAGTTGGGTGTTCAATTTACTACAACCAGCATGGTTTTGGTTGTATAACATGGCAAAGCTAGAGGGCATATCACATTGAGTCAAGTTGCAATGTCATGGCATGAATGTTAAAAGAGCATTCTAGTTGCAGATCCAGCAGGATGTGTTAATGTTTAATTCCTGTTTCTGTAAAAGAGCCATAGAACAGGCCAAATTACCGTTATACTTTGTTTTTGCTATTCTGGTCCGGCATTTGGAGTTGGTTACCTTGAGCATTGTCACATAACCTAATGTTTTGGATGTGTGAACTTTGTCCGCTTCTATGGTGGGGACAAATTGTACTATAGTTTTAACTGTCTCTGTTTTGTTTTGAATTTTAGGTCTTTATTCTACCTTGATTGTGAATGCAATCTATTTTCTGCAGTGAGGTGGTGTGTGCACTAGTATACCCTAGCGTCTTGAGGGGTTACCTTGGTGATCTTGATGTTATGTGTCTCTGGGCTGCGAGCATTAGTGGACCATGCATACACACATTTGCCTGTTGCACAGCAGGATATATGCCACCTATTTTGATCAGTACTCAAGTTCCATGATAGTGGAATGTAGACCTTTATGTCTGCCCACTTACAGGGATCTCTACAGACAAATGGATAGGTGTAAGGCTGACAGTGATTCACTATACAAGTGAAGGTGCAGTTTTCATCTTTAAAACACGCGTGCCAGGCATTGTTACCTTCCACACCTCCCAGAAGGCCGGTAAGCTTAGTAATCAAGATCCACCAAATCTAGATGATTAAGCTGTATCCCAGATTCTTGAGGCGACACTGTTAGAGGGCACCGTATAGCCCCTATGCCCTACTTCCCAGATAAACCACAGGGAGGTCTTAATCAACCAGATTAGGATCTGGTACCTTCCTACAGTGTGTTAGGTGTGACACACGGTACGTGTTGTCAGAGTCACCTGGAAGAGTCCTCGCCACCTTTTACAGTTCCGGTGTTTTCTCCTGAAGTCTTTAACTACTACCCAATCACCAGGATTCACTATGGTTCTTTTTTCAGTGTTTTGTGTGTTCTTGTTGTATTTATCAGCCACCTCCTGCAGGTTAAAAACATATAATAAGTGATCATAGCATCATCACATAGCTGTGAGTTGATGGCATATGATGGGTCTACTGGCAGAGAATAAGATGTTCGTGCTGGTCGGCCAGAGATGATTTCAAATGGTGTCATTTTTAAAGGAACTTTTGATGTGGTCCTGATACCCATAAGGACTAGGGGGAGAGCTTTCACCAAGTTGAGTCCTGTCTCTGAGCACACTTTAGCCAATCTTTCCTTTATCACCCCATTAATGCATTCTGTTTCCCCAGTACTTTGTGGGTGGTAGGCACAGTGTAGTTTAAGGTCAGTTCTGAGTTTACAATAAATTTGCTGAAGTGTCTCATTAACGAAATGACTTTGTAGTCACTGCTCAGGACAAGGGGTACACCCCACCGTGGGATGATCTCGGACAAAAGTGCGTTGGCGACCACCCCTGAATTGGCTTTACTGGTTGGAAAAGCCTCAACCCACGAGGAAAATGGATCTACCCTTACTAGCAGATGTTTTTTTTACCTTCTGCTATGGTGAGCTCCACAAAATCCATTTGCCAATGCTGTGCAGTTCCGTCAGGGAGTGGCCTAGTGTTCTTTGGTACTGTCATTCTCCATCCTGCATTGTTCTGGGTGCAGGTCAGACACTTGTCACAAAAGTTTATAGAGTAAATTTGGAACCCATTCGTATGCCTGTGTTGTTTTAATCTATCGTACATTCCTCCCTGTGACACATGGTCCAGACCATGTGTCTGTAAATTGACACATGGTACAGACCATGTGTCAAATTACAGAAATGGTTGACCCAGAATTTGGGTAGGCACGGTTTATGATCAGGGCCTCTCCAAATATTTGAGGAGTCTTTGTAGGCTTCATGTTTTAGCCAGATCTGTGGTTTGCAAAGGACTGCATAGCAGTGAGTGTGTCAGAGCCCTGGGAAGTATGCAAAAGTGCTTCTGTTAAACCAATGAGTTCTGCTGCCTGTGCAGAGAAATGTGAGGGCAGAGAGGCAGATTGTACTACGTCAGTGTCTGAGATGACTGCATATCCTACTTTGTTTCTGCCTGCTACCTGTGTGCAGGATGTGGACCCAACAACATACAGGATGAGGTCTGGGTTTGGCAGAGGCTCGTCCTGTAGATCAATGCGAGGTTTAGTGTGCTCTAGGCAGGCATGCACACAATTGTGTGGGATGTGATCCACATCAACTGTGGGCATGAGGGAAGCGAGATTCAATGGTGAACACCGTTTTACTGTAATCTTTGGCATTTCTAATAGCGTGAGCTGATACTTCAGTAACCTTTGACCAGTGAGTTGCCACTGCTCAAAGGCATGGGGGCAATCCACATGCCACTGGATCAAGTTTTGAAGATAAAAAAGCCACTGTGACTGTGTATGCTGTGTATGCTGGGAGAGACAGCATATGCCCACTTGTCTCGTGGACATATTGTATAAAAGGTTTGGTGTAATCTGGAATGCCAAATGCCGGTGCTGATATGAGAGCATTTTTTACATCTTCAAAAGCCTGTCTGTGTTCATCTTCTACTTGTGTGATCTGTCCAGTAGTTTTCTTAGCAAGGTCCTCAAAGGGCACCACTATTTGTGCGTAATTGGGGATGAATGTCCTGCAAAAACCAATCATTCCCAAGAAACTTTGAACTTGTCTTTTAGTTTCAGGAAATGTTGTTAGGCAAATGGTTTTTATTTTGTCATGTGCAATTCACTTCTGGGGACCATTTAATCTGTGTCCTAGGGAAATAACTTTAGATCTACAGAACTGGAGTTTCCCTTTACTAACTTTGTGGCCCCCTTGGTGCAAATGATGTAACAACTTTAGGGTCAGATCAATGCATTTAACAGTTGTCTACGAATTAGAGGGCTGTCCCTTCATTTACTAGCAGAAAATCAGTAGGGCATTGTCATTGATAGTTGGGGATTCACAATACCCCTGGGGAAGACATGTGAAGGTGTATGTTTTCCCTTCAAAATGGAATGCGAACCAAAATTGACTATCCTTGTGGTACACTAAAATATGTGTTTGAGAGATCGAGAACCGTTCACAACTTGGTGTGTGTGTTGGGGGGGGCGGTATAGGGGTTAGGCACGCAGTTAGCACGTGGGACCACTGCTGCATTAACCTGTCTAAGGTCATTTACGAATCTCCAGGATGTTGGTTCACCCTCCTTTGAGCGTTTTTTTTTTTTACCAGGAAGATAGTTGACAGGAGAACTGTCAGTTTCAGTTATCACCTCAGACTGGATAAGGTCACCTAAGACAGGCCTGATTCCCTCAATTGATTCATTTTTCAGAGGATACTACATTACTTTGGGTCTGAACTCTTCTCTATTTTGGGGTGATTCTGATAGGTGAGCATCCTTTTATGAGGGCCACATCTGTTTTACCTTTTGCCCTGAGATCCTCTGGGATGTCTTTTAATAGCAGTTCTTGTAGAGGTTTGATAGTTTTGTCAGTGGAGTGTTGAACACCACGCAGACATTTACTCTCGAACTCCATGGGAGCTTTAACGCTCAGTCTTGTTCTGTCCACCTATTCACAATCTTTTCCCAACACAACTTTCAACCAATTTCCAACATCTTTCCACTCTCTCTCACCTGGTTTAGTCAAGACGCATGTAACACTGAATCAGGGATCTCATAAGATTTACACAGCTCCTCTGTGGGTTTAACCAAAACTGCACAAAATCCATCACCGCTTATTATTTCACACAGTTCAACCTCAATCACTTCCTCATTTGGTTTCCATTCCTCAAAACTGTTTACGGCAAGAGTTAATCCCCTATGCTCATTACATCACTTTCTGGCCATGCAAGAGAAGCAGAGTTAAGCCATTCAGAGAAGATTTTCTGCGGTCTCAAATAGTAAGCATGCTGCCACAAAGCAGAAACAGTTGGATGATGACACAGAGCCCAAGAAAGCTCACCCCCTTCTTTTATTATTAGTCCATCTGGTGTACATTCCACAATTAAATTAAATTTACAGAAAACATCTCTCCCCAGCAGATTAAATGGGCAGCGCTCAGAATGTAGGAAAGGTATATTTAAAACATTTTCTCCAATCATACATTCGAGCGGAACCGTCCAAGGTTCAGCAATAGTTTCACAAGATGCACTTGTAGATCTAAGTGTTTTACCTGTCAGTTTTATTTTGGGGATTGATTTGGTGGTGATTAGAGAATTCGTGGCTCCTCTGTCAACAATAAAAGGCAGAAGCCTATATGTGTCATTTATCGTAATAGTTAAAATAGGTAGATTCTTATAAGCATGATTCTATAATAGTGAAAATGGATGGATCCTAACTGTCGCCAGTTCATCTTCCCCATGTGTCACCTCACTTCAATCAGCCGTTTCAAACTCTTCTTCTTCCTGATAGGCTCTGCCACCCGTTTTTTTTTTGCATTCTCTAGCAAAGTGTCCATACCCATAACAGTTAAAACATTTATTTGGTCTGTGAGGTCCTCCACCCCTTCCTCTTCCTCATCCTCGACCCAGCCCATTTCTTTGTTGCCCATTCTGTCCAGCTACTGCACTCATAAGTGTGAGGTGGGCTTGGTGTGTTTCTAGGTCTCTTTTCTTCTGCGTCTGCTCTTGTTTCTTTTCCTGCAGTTTCTCACAGTGTTTGGCATACTGAACAGCCAGATCAAGCATGCAGAAGTCAATCGTGACACATTGCTGTTTAACCAGTCTTTGCAGGTCTTTTCGGAGTCCTTTTTTTGTCCTGAGGTGTACTTCGTACACTGTAAGGGATGTTTGGCCCATGTTCTGTGGTTTCTCTAAACCAGAGTGACGATCGTGGACCTCGGTAAGACGAACAAGATAGTGTAGGACCAGTTCTCCTGCTTCCTGTTTGCAGGTGGGGTGTCTTGCGCAAACATCTTGGGCTGGCCAGTTGAACTGCAGACATGAGAACTGAATACCAAGAGCATAAGCAGTCTTTTTAATTTTCCCATGGAGGGTTTGTACTGGGCACAGAAAATTCTCAGTTCCTCACCGAACCGGACTCCATTCCCCTTGGCTGGAACGCCTTCCCTCCCTGCCACTTCCACCATAGGGGCTACCAAGATACCACTGCCCTCCTCATCTTCGCTTCGGAACTCATCATCTGTGGACTGAATCTGAATATGAACGCCTTGGGTTTAGTCGAAATGGCCAGGTGGCAATGGTGGCCAGTGTTTGTTGAGCTCTCTGGCACGAGAATTTGTGCGTGTGAATGGGTGTCAGGAGGATACTTGTGGTGAGGACCCTGTTTGTGAGGTGCTGGCGGGGCGGGAAGGGCAGCTGCTGAAGATTGTGCTTGCAGAAGTCCTAGGGGTCCTTCAGGGATGAATGGGGGTTCGATCAGTGACTGGTGGTCATCCCATCGGTGGTGCTTGTGTTGCAATCCCTGATAAGACAGGACAGAGGAGGAGAAGTTTGGGGAGGGAAAGACTTAGAAGAATACACAGGAGAGTTAGTGCAGTCAGGCATAGGCAATTCCTCAAAGCATTTCCTATTTTCTGTTTCTTTTTTTTCTTCAGCCTCGTTTTCTCTGTAATCTTTCACTTTCGGATTTCCACAATCCAAAAGCCTTCCTATCCACCTACATAGTTTTTTTTTTATTTTACCTGTTTGAAAATACATTTCATAAGTCTTTAATTTACCTTCTAATTCACTAAACACTTTACTGGACAAACTTCCTTTAATGGGAAAATCGAATATTTCAATCCACCAATTCACTTGTGTGAAGGGATTCGCACCATACTTTTGAAACATTGCAAGCCTGTACACAGATCTAGATCATACACTATTGCTCAAAGTTTTGACTTCGTTTCGGGGTCCTTTGCCCCCTTGATACCACAACTACCCATGGTTCTTAGACATAGACTGCCTCGTCAGGCAGAATCGCTACCCAGTAGCTGTCTCTCCTGTACTTAGTGTACAAATGTGCTGGAGCCAATAATTACTTGCCTGTAACATGGAGGTTGTTTTTATCTCTCGGTGAGGATCAGAAGACTCCCTGAAGAGCAGAACTGTTTTCAAGAACTGCATTTCCACAAAAGTAGGAAAGTTGGAATCGCTGACCAGGCAGGTCCACTTATTTCTTCACTTGATCCTCAGCACTTGGGCTAGGATGAGTTTTAACCCAACAAAATTTAGGGCCATAGTCCTGAAAAGAGGAAAAGTGGAGAACAAATTTTACTTCACTGTGGACGGCATAACAATACCATCTATCACTGAGAGACCTGTCATGAGCTTGGGAAAGGTCTTCGACTACAGTCTCAGAGACACAGCAACAGTCCAAATTACCATCAAGAAGCTTGAAGCCTGGTTGTCCCCAGTCTATGGTAGAGAACAGCAGGAATAACAAACTACAGCTTCCCTTCAGTAGTAGGAAAAGAAAAGCCTCAAGAAGGGCTGGAGCTTGCGGAGTCCTGGCTAAGGCACAAGGCACTGTTGGGCCCAGTAGCCCTTTGCAAAGGCCGGTACTGCTGCCACCATGATCAGGTATTGAAGACAATAGCCGAAACCATCTCCGTTGCAGTGTCCTACAATAATCACACCCAGGGCCTAAGGACAGTGCCTTTTGGGAAAGCGGGAGAGTAGCCACAAGCACAGGCAACATCAGCAGCCAGCCTCCTCTCATCAGCATCAGACTGGGAACTGCGAGTTGAGCATATAACACCAACCTCATTATGACAAGACCTGGTGCTAATTGCTGCTTCCTCTAAACAAGTCCTCTTATTGGAGTTAACAGTCCCCTGGGAGGACACATGGAGGAGGCCAATGTGCGCAAATGACTGAAGTACCATGAACTCACAGAGGAATGTCGGAGGAGAGGCTGGAAAGCCCACTGTGAGCCTATAGAGGTGGGATGTCGAGGCTTTGCTGCCCATTTCCTTTGCAAGATTTATATTGTTTGGCATCACAGGAGCTGCTAAGATGAGAGCCATCAAGTCCACCACAGAGGCTGTAGAGAGAGTCTCTAGGTAGATCTCGAGTAAAAGGTCCAAGAAGTGGGCCAATGTTGCTGGGACACAACTCGAGGTCTGATCAGCCCTGGCTGGGTCGCCTGAGGGAGGGTGTCTGATGTTGCGAGACCCGAAACACCCAATGATCTCAGGGGACATCACTGATGATTTGTCCCAGCGCATCCATGGATGTATCTATACACACACACACACACACACACACACACACACACACACACATATATATATATATATATATATATATATATATAT
>JAOUQZ010043221.1:0-10000 GCA_028564935.1 Neosilurus hyrtlii | reverse complement strand
GCTATAACATACAGTACCAGTCAAAAGTCAAAAGATCTCCTGCAATACGAGTCAATACGTGCCTCTTTTCTAACGGCACATAATATGCAGCAGTTTTCCGTACTAATATTTTTTTCGAGAACATTTCAGACGTCCCGGTGTTCTGCCTCGGTTGTGATCTGTGGTCTGCATTCGGTTGTGATACATGTTTGTAAGGGTCATTTCCTTCACACAAAGCTAATTTCTGAAGGTATCTCTACTGTGCGAGGGGAAGACCAAGAAAGTAATTAGAGACAGCCATGGCGTCAGCCTGAATCCTTTGGCGTGGTAAACTGTTTGTGTGGCCTCCAGTATGGGAACGTGCTATTGTAACCAGGGGCAACGCCTGGTCACGTGACCGTATTGAAGTCCACCTATTCAATTCAATTCAATTCAGTTTTATTTGTATAATAATTGACATTGTCACAAAGCAGCGTTGCATAGTTAAAGTAATTCAAAGGAATTTAAAAAAGAAATAAAAATTTTTTTCATAACCCCTACACATCCTTAATGAGCAAGCCCATGGCGACAGTGGCAAGGAAAAATTCTCTCAGTTGATGCGAGGAAGAAACATTGAGAGGAACCAGACTCAAAAGGGAAACCCATCCTCATTTGGGTAAAAACAATAAAAATACAAACCATATAAGAGAAACTTCATTACAGTCCAACACGTTGGTTGGTTGGTTGGTTATACCACAACTGTAAGTCCTAAATAATTGCAGCAAAAGAGTTTATATCACCAGCAGTGAAATGTCATCTTCATAGTCTCTGAGTGCAGATCTAAGCTCATATGGATCTTCATCAGCAGGAGCGAGTGTGATGTCTCATCAGATCTGTTAAGGTCCCTGGTGTCCCTCCTGTGTGTGTTGTGATTATCTGCCCCGCCCTGATTGCTTCCACCTGGTCCCCATTACCTCTTGGGGATAAACGGGCTGTGGTTCCCCTGTCCCGTTGCCAGATCGTTACATGCCTTCCAAGAGAGCTAACGTAGCCTATAGAAGCATTATCAGATCTTGCCTATCTTCAAGCTCTTAGCCAGGATTTCCAAGTCTGCCTATCTGAGTCTTTAATAAAACTCTATCAGAGCCACAGTTGTCGAGTCTGTCCTGCTTTTGGGTCTATCTGTCATTGGTGCCTGAGTAACAGCGAGGGACTTCTAAGATGAGAACTCCAGCCATCATCAGCACACCAGGACAAACCACAGGACTCAGAAAGCAGAACTGAAATAGAAGGTGTCCAAACTTTTCACAGTTAGTGTATATTGTTCATTCATTTATTAATTCATTTGTCCATTCATTTTCTACTCCACTTATTTCTAAGTAGGGTTGCAGGGAGGGGTGCACCCTGAGCAGCTCGCCAGACCAATGCAGGGCAAACACATATATAACCATTCACACTCACACATAGGGGCAATCTGGAATAGCCAGTTAACTCACTGTGCATGTTTTTGGACTGTGGGAGGAAACCAGAGTACCCAGAGGAAAACCACGCAAGCACAGGGGGAACATGCAAACTCCACACAGAAATGCCCTCGCCGAGCCTGGGACTTGACCCCAGGACCTTCTTTGCTCTGAGGCAAACTTTCTCATCAATACACCACTGGTGCATGCCTGTAAAAGTTTGCATATTTAACTTTAAGAGTTTTAGTGAGGCCTGGCCCTGATGTCAGAGTATACCCTCCAGTAGCCGGTACCTATGTCCACCCTCCTTGCTTTATGGCACCCAAACTTCCAGTATAAACAGAGAAGACCTGCCTGACATGAAACAGGAGATACAATGTATTGTTTAAAGCTTAAACCTTATCAACATGCAGCTAGACCACAAATACCACAGGCAGAGATATGGCCTTATTTTAGCTAGCAGGGCAAAAGCTGTAGCTTGTTGGAGGTATATGACCTTACTAATGCAAAGAGTCTACTTGAGAGTGGTGCCTCATTGAAGAGAGTCACCACACACCTCCCTCACTGACTCAGAGTAATGTGGTGCCGCCTGGGCATAGGGGGTGGTATGAGAAAGCAACACAGCATTTAACCCATCCAAAGAGAGGACGCACACTCACAGCAATGGGCTGCAACACACTGCAGTGCCTTAAGGGCACTTCAGCCATGAAGGTGGAGGAAGGGAAGGTGCTGCTCACCCCCCCTACCACCACACAATTTTCTTGCTGGTTTGCCGACTTTTTGGCCCCAGACTCGCTCCTCCAACCATTAGCCCATGCCTGCCCCCATTAATCAGTTTTGGTATAAAAGTATATACCAGTAAAATATTAATCAGTTAGAACTGTACAATTGCAAAGCACATGTCTAATCCGAAAATCCTATTACATTTGTCTCTGCAGAAAAGAAGGTTCCAAACCCATCCATGGTTTGCCCCAATGACAGCAACTCACTTAGTTGATTAGCTCTGATTAATTTATCCCTCTTTATAAAAAGTGTTAATGACCCTTATTTAAAAAAGAAGTGTTAATCATATTATTATAGACACATGTATTTTCTCTTTATACTTGTTTTCATTCGATCAAACAGCCTTATGTTTGTTGTTGTTGTTGTTGGAGCACAGCAAGGCCTATGTTCAGCTGTGTGTGAGGCCTGCCGTACGTGTTAATCTGTCATTGACACTTTATCCAACTGGGTATCAGCTTTGGAAAAAGGATGAAACAGGTTTCCTGTAGCCTTTCAGGATACCTTTCATCAGAACTGCACACCTCCTAAACACATCTGAGGTCCATTTTAAAAGCGATTTCTCTTATCAACCTGCATGTACATAAGGCAAGCACTGAAGAAAATACGGTGTTGTGATTAGTTAAAATTCTATTTGTGATTGACAGCTAGGAAAGGGAGTTTGTGGCCGGGGTTTAATCTGTAAACAGTGTATTTGCTGTGAAAAAGGATAAACCAGTATGAATAACAGAGAGCTGACTATGGAGGAAAAGCAAACCATTGAGAAAAGAGGAGAAATCAATCAGAGGCATTGCACAGCATTAGGCATAGTCAGTAAAACAATATGTTCTGTATGTGTTCTGAAAACAGACCGACAGCCAGACAACAAAAAGGTTGGACAAAATAACAACAACTGCAGGCAATGACGTACATTGCGAGAGCATTGAGGAAATACCCCAAAACAAGTCAGTGACAACCTCTGAACACATTATGGTATCTCACCTGGTTTCTCATAAAAGACCACTAAGCAGTAAGAAGTGGGAAGCCAGATTCAATTTGAAAAGAAATACAGAGCTAAGCCACAAAGATTCTGGAAATTTATTCTCATAAAAGCAATAAAAAGTGTGGACAAAGAAAGAGTCGTGATCCAGAACATACAAGCTGATTGGTCAAGCACAGTGGAGGAAGTGTCATGGCTTGGGCTTGCATGGCTGCTTCTGAAACTGGTTATTGTATCTTTATCTCCACCTGGAGGTTATATACAGATTTTGAAGAATTTTTTTTCTAGAGTAGGGTGTAGGGTGTGGTACAACCATAACATTTTGGAGGTGATCCATGCATGGGATCATTTTGGGGGGGGAAAAAAGTCAATATATGCAAATAATGTGTGAATAAATGTTCATCAGATGCCCACTTTGGGGGCACTTCTCACCATGCCAAGTTATAATGAAACCTGCAGTATTTGGCAGATTTTTCCAATTAATCAATGCACTCGTTATAATGAGCTGGAGGTTTGCTTCGTACCAGTCAACATTTGGCCTTTCCTTTTTCCCAAACGCAGTGATAGAAGACTTGCAACTTCCAGCTCATGGAACCTGTAACCAAGTCCAAAAGAGAAGCACTCGTCAGATGAAGAAAGATCCTACTCAACAAAACTTGCTCTCACTCAGGATGTGCAGGGCTAAATGCCTGAAAGTTGCCAGGAAATATGCAAATGACTATTGGTTACAACTATGGTCCTCAATAGAACATTAGGCAATTTTAGGCATCAAGAAAGCCACCGGCCCAAATATGAAGAAAACATCCCTATTTAAATCGAAAACTGGTGCCACCATTACAGACCCCAAAAACCAGATGGACAGATGGGTCTAGCACTATCTGGAACTGTATTCCACAGAGAACACAGTGTCTGAGAAGGCCATCAGCAGCATCCTGACAATGTCAGCCCTTGAGGAACTAGACGCAGAGCCAACTGTAGCAGAGCTAGAAAAGGCTATTGACTCCCTCACCTGAGGAAAAGCCCCAGGAAACGATGCCGTTTCACCAGAGGTAGTTAAACAAGGGAAATCAGCACCCACATCTCCATGAACTTCTTTGTTG
Source organism: Neosilurus hyrtlii (assembly GCA_028564935.1). Lineage (NCBI taxonomy): Eukaryota > Metazoa > Chordata > Actinopteri > Siluriformes > Plotosidae > Neosilurus > Neosilurus hyrtlii. The sequence continues at coordinate 5,723 of JAOUQZ010043221.1, read as the reverse complement.
ATGTCTGAAGGAAGGTTAAGTATCTCAAGACATGAGAGAGGCTAAGATTGTTACACTCTTCAAAAACAAAGATAATAGGAGAGTCTGCGACAACTATCGTGGCATCTCCCGCTTCCAAATTGATTCTTGCCCGAGTGGTTCTCTCCAGATTGCAGGTGCTAGCCGACCATATATACCCAGAAGCACAGTGTGGCTTCAGAGTATCTTTTTTTTCACTGCTCTTGACCTATGCTTTCCAGTCCTCTTCCACCTGTGTGTACATCCATACCTGTCATGATGGCAAGCCGTTCAACCAGCCGTGCCTACACACAAAAACCAAGACAATCCGTGTTCTCCTTAAAGAGCTCCTTTTTGCTGGTGATGCAGCTTTTGTGAGTCACTGAGAATCAGGCCTTCTGGACCACTTCTCAAGTGCATGTAGTGAGTTCGTCCTAACCATCAGCATAAAGAAGACTGTGATTTTGGTCCAGAATGCTTCAAGTTCTACTCGCATATCAATCCACTTTCAAGTTTCAAATTTATTTGTCATATACAGGTACCAATGAAACATTCACTACCGGCCATTAAATTCTTGGACTTAGAGACCCCTCAAAATTACACTTAAGAAACAAATATTGCACATAAAATTAACATTGAGATAAAATATAAAGTAATACACTGCAAACTTGATAACGGTGTTGGAGCTGTGTGTGGCCGTACATTCGTGAGTGAACAAGGTATACAGACGGGGGCTGAGCATATATATCTGGGGGGCACCAGTGCTGAGCGTAAGTGTGGAGGATGTCACACCGCCAATCTGCAACACCTGTGGTCTGCCTGTCAGGAAGTCCAGGATCCAGTTGCATAAGGAGACACCGATGCATACATCTTGGAGCTTCATGACAAGCCTGGGTGGAATTATGGTGTTGAAAGCCGAGCTGTAGTCAATAAACAGCATCCGCACATAAATGTTCTTGTGGTCCAGATGTGAGAGGGCAGCGTGCAGAGCCAGCACTATTGCATCGTCTGTGGATCTGTTTGAATGGTAGGCGAAGTGAAATGGGTCGAGTGTAGCAAGCAGGGAAGATGTGATGTGAGCTTTGACTATACGCTCAAAGCACTTCATGATGATGGAGCTCACGTTAGGTTTCTTCGGGACAGGGACGGTGGTTCTCTTGAAGCATGTGGAGACGACACACAAGAGCAGGGAAAGGTTAAAATGTCTGTGAAGACATCTGCCAGTTCCTGAGTGCATGTTTTGAGAACACGGCCTGGGAAGTTGTCCGGTCCAGGAGCTTTCTCTGAGTTTACCTTTTTAACGTATTTACACACATCTGCCTGAGGGATCTGAAAAGGACAGCTGTCCTCCTCTTGCAGGAACTCTGGCTTGCTGTGGTTCTCAAAGCAGGCATAGAAGGTGTTCAGCTCCTCAGGTAGAGAAGCAGTCACTCCATATGTTCCTTATGTTTGATCCACTGTAACAGGACTCCACCTTTTCTCTGTCCTGTCCCTTGGCCGTTTTTATTGCTTTTTTCAGACTGCACTGGACTTTCCTGTACTCACATGGATCTCCGGATTTAAATGCAGCTGTCCTCGCTCTGAGCGCAGCGCGCACCTTTCTGTTGACCCACGGCTTCTGGTTGGGAAAAGTCCATAGAGTAACCTGCAGTACGACATCATCGATGCATTTTTGAATGTATCCGGAAAACTACCCAGTCCGTAGTGTGGAAGCAGCACGGAAGCAATCAACGGTACCATTACCATCACTATTGACCGGTTTACTTATGTCGGCTCAACAATCGCCTACAACTTGTCCGACTCAGCAAAGCAGCCTCTGAAATGTCAAAACTAAAAAGGAGAGTATGGGAGAACAAAAATCTGTCCATACACACAAAACTCAAAGTCTACAAGTCCTTGGCAGTCTCCTTTATGTCAGCGAGACGTGGACAACATATGCTAGACAGTGACCAAAACACATCGCAAGCAAAGACTCCATCAAGGGGAAAAGGTGGAAGGTTTTATACATAATGGGTTTTTCTTTCTTTTTTTTGTCTTTTATTATTATAAAACCCGACTGAGCAATACATGTGCTCACCTCAAAACTGGGTGGACTGCCACCAAATATATACTCCAAGTTGTTTAACACATTAATGTCAATGAAGGAGGCTGGAGACGGAGAGGATGCATTTGCATATAGAGGGTTTAATCATGCATACCAGGCAGGCAATATCCACACCTTTGGGGAATTTGGAACAGCTAGTTTGTCTACTATGCAGGTCTTTCGGCTCTGGGAGGAAACCATAGTACCCGGAGGAAACCCACACAAGCATGGGGATAACATGCTGTGAGGAGGACATGTTATCCACTACATCATTGTGCCGCCCACCTTGAATCTTTATGAATCCTAAATAGAGGATGCGATAACAAGTGTGATCACCTTCTGATACCCTGATGTACAATCACCTAATGACAATAATTAGCTGTTGGAGCTGGTAATGTGTACTTAGCAAATTGATGAAGCAGCAGCACCAGTAGTTAGCGATCACTAGATAATGTGTTAACATTTCAGCCTGAACTATCCAAAGCAATAGTCTGGCAAATACCACATTTTGGTAACATACCAAAAACCTTAACATTAAAGTAAGTTAAGGCCATAAGCTAAAAAAAATATATCGTTAATCCGTTCATCCGAATTCTTAATTCATTCAGTGATTGCTTTGTCCTTGTTATGGTTGCAGTGGGTCCTGATGCAGATGACTAGTTAAAAAGAAAGTTTAAAACCAGACATAACCTGTGTATTCCGAAGATTTAGAGCTGAATTCTGACTTCTGACTTTCAGAGTCAGGCTGAATGTATCCCCCACATGAGGATAGAGAGAGAGGGGGGGGGGGGGGGGGGGGGAAAGAGAGGAGGGAGAGAGGGAGAGAGAGGGGGGAGAGAGAGGGAGAGAGAGAGAGAGAAAGAGAGGAGAGAGAGGAAGAGAGAAAGAGAGGAGAGAGAGAGAGGAGAGAGAGAAAGAGAGGAGAAAGAGAGAGAGGGAGAGATAGAAAGAGAGGGGAGAGAGAGAGAAAGAGGAGAGAGAGAGATGGAGAAAGAGAGGAGAGAGAGAGCGAGAGAGAGAGAGAGGAGAGAGAGAGAGAGGGAGAAGAGAGAGAAAGAGAGGAGAAAGAGAGAGAGGGAGAGAGAGAGAGAAAGAGGAGAGAGAGAGAAAGAGGAGAGAGAGAAAGAGAGAGAGAGAGAAAAGAGAGGAGAGAGAAAAAGAGAGAGAGGAGAGACAGAAAGAGAGAGATAAAGTGAGACAGAAAGAGAGATGAAGAGAGACACACAGAGAGAGAGAGAGAGGAAGATAGAGAGAGAGAGGAGAGACAGAAAGAAAGAGAGAGAGAGAGGAGAGACAGAAAGAGAGAGAGGAGAGACAGAAAGAGAGAGATAAAGAGAGACATAGAGAGAGAGAGGGGAAGAGAGAGAGGGGAAGAGAGAGAGGAGAGAGAAAGAGAGAGAGAGAAAGAGAGGAGATAAAGAGAGATAAAGAGAGACACAGAGAGAGAGAGGGGAAGAGAGAGAGAGAAAGAGAGGAGAGAGAGAAAGAGGAGAGAGAGCAAGAGAGAGAGTGAGAGAGGAGAGAGAGACAGAAAGAGAGAGATAAAGAGAGACAGAAAGAGAGATAGAGAGAGGGGAAGAAAAAGAGAGAGAGAGAGAGAGAGAGCAATACAGTTAAAATAACATTACATTTAGAAGACAGTAATTTAGATTTAGGTAAAACTAGATCATAAAGTATCTTGCTGGCTTGTTCTGTTGGTGGGTGTTGCCTAAATTGCATCTCTTTGGACTGTAGGAGTAAACCAGAGTACTCAGAGGAAACCCACGCGAGCAAAGGGAGAACATTTAAACTCCACAAAGAAACGCCCAAGCCTGGAACTTGATCCCAGAACCTTTTCAGTTTATATTACGTTATTTTTTAAAATCATTTCTACCATGTAGAAAGGCTTCAAATCACCATGATTTGTCATAAAGCTGAGTGGTTGGAGCAGGCAGTCAATGAGAATGGTTTCTTTTAAAAAAAGGAAAACACAAACCCTGAATAGATGAAAAAGGGCCCATGAACCTTTGCCCAGCCTCAGGCTAAACAAACAAAAACACTTAAATTAAGACAGTTTTTGCAGATAATGTCCATGGAGCTGAGTGACGAGTATACATAAATTAATAAAAAAGCTTATAAGCTTCAGTTCAGCTGCACCGGAGACCCAGAGAGTAATTAAACAAGTAGGATATTTAATGCTCCTTAAAACACTTGCCAATTAACCACTTTTCTTAATTTTGAATACATGTAATTTTAATTAGTGAATTTGTCTGATATCTGGCAATAGGTTGGAAGGATGAAAAGCAGAAAGTTTAGTGAAGGTGCACGTGGAATAAGGTCACTTGAAGATGGTGGAGGAAAATGCAATGAGGGCCTTCGGGTTCTTGGACTGCTTTCCAAGCTTTGATCTTGTTAAGCATTTTATGTATTTTTTATTTTTTTTTACATCTAGACGAGCTCTCTGATAAAGTGTGTGAGCCACTACTGAATTATTATAATTACTATTGAAATGTGGGCGACGCGATGGCGCAATGGTTAGCATGTCCACCTCAGTGTGAGTGAGCGTGTGAATGGTTGTATTTGTGTTGGCCCTGCTAGGGTCTGGTGAGCTGTTCGTGGTGTACCCTGCCTTTGCCTGGAGTCGGCTGAGATGGGCATCAACCTCCCTGCAATCCTAATAAAGCATAAAGTGGATGAATGAGTGAATGACTGTTACAATCTAAGCTTTTTACACATAAGTAATGGAAATTGGCTGCAAAATTAAAAAAAGATTCTGTTGAGTTAATTGATACAGTAAATAAAAAGGATACCTCAAGGGTTTTTCCAAGAATACGTTGACACTAACAATATTTTTAATCAATTAAATGTTTCCCTATAAGGCCAAAACAAAAGAAATGCACCAGAGTCCTTTACCTTGTAAGAAAGCGAACCTGACCTTGGGTGGGTGGATGGTGTTACGTGGAGCACGGAGCATGAGCAATGCACGATTCCTGTGGGACCTACAGAAACTAGTGTAGGTACTTCACATTGAAGCTGAAAGATCTGAAGGAAGAATATAAAAAACACAAATAAGCAAACAAGACAAAAAAAATCATCCAATATTGCACATCTTTGGGTACGTGAACTTCTAAAAAAATTCAAAGGTGAAATTAGAGTCGGGTGTTTTTAATCAGCTGGATGATAATCGCAGCACATGTTTATGGAAATGTATCATGGCACAAACAAAGGGAGATTTGTGGGAAGCTCAAAATCAGAGTCGTTGTTCGTCATCAGGCTGGAAAAGGTTACAGAACTATATTTAAAAAATTATTCAAATTCAAGTACATAGTTACCTTCTTCAGGAGCCGTCAACCAATGGAGATCAGTCTAAGAGCAATGTCTGTAATAGTCCAGGGGGTCTTTAAGGAACCCTGGGTAACTTTTAAGCAATTAAAAGTCTCTCTCACACTGTATAATATGAGAACATCATCAGGAGAATATAGAACTACAGTGGTGTACAAAGCAACTGCTTCTCCAAAAAGCAGCTTGCTGCTTATTTACATTGTGTTACAGTTTACTTGGACAAGTCAGAAGCCTATTGGAAAGACAGTTTGTGGATGGATGAGACCAAATTAAAACATTTTGTTTCAAAGGAGAATTTTTATGTTTGGAGAAAGTAAAACAC
>JAOUQZ010043220.1:0-10212 GCA_028564935.1 Neosilurus hyrtlii | reverse complement strand
CACGTTTGATTGTGCGATATCATTACAGAATTTCTGGCACCGAGGCCCATCGTGCTCACTGTATAACCCTCTGGAGAACGTGAGTGTAGTGATTCGGGGTAGTGAATGAATGAGCAAGAAGGTTTTTCCTGGGTGGTTTCTTTCAGGATGGAAATGATGTAAAGCAAAAAAAGCTGTTCACCTGTTGAAGCGAGTGCACTGATATACAGCTGGGATTTGGAGGCAACACGGCGAGTACAGTGAGTTGTGCCGAATGCGACGTTTGGAGGTTTTATTTTTTTACTTTCTTTTTTACACCCTTTCTTTCTCATACACTGATTAAAGTATTTCTTTGTTATAAATTCCTCCCTGTGGTTGGTGAAAGAAGTGGAGAGATGGTGTGAGTGTGGAAGGTTGCCAGAGTCATCAGAGTGATTATTATTGTTTTTATTATTATTATTATTATTATTATTGTAGACCAATAATGGATCTTTGGCTCTGATATCACTATCGATATTATCAACTGATATTCACCCCATAAAAAACTTGACATTTTTTAAATAAAATAATGGGATTATTAAATATAAAACTTGACATTTTTAAAAGTACTATATATATATATATATATATATTTTTTTTTTTTAATGTTATATAATACAATACATTCATTTTCTTACAATTCTAACTTTGTAAGGGGCAGCACAGTGGTGAAGGCGGTGCTTGGCAGCTGAATTTTTTTTTTTTAAAGGAAAATTGGACTCAGGTTATAGGAAGAAACCAGACACTCGAGTGTTGCTACATCAGAAACAAGCGTCCTCTGTTTTTAAGTATGGGCTGCTTGTTGTGCTGAGGGAATGTGAACCTCGTTGAATGCACACTGCGGCATTAATTTGCATCTGTGTGTGATTGTACGCACTCGTGTGATAGACGGGGCCCATGTTTTCATAAGAAAAGTTGAAGAAGAAGAAGACGAGAGCGGTGGGTTGAAGGCCGCTGCGGTGGAGAGTTTGGCTCTCCGTGCAGCCAAGTTTACACTGAAGAAATGTAAACAATGTTCTACACACACTCTCACTCTCACACACACACCATTCCACGTCGACTCCCGAAGTCCAAAAACTAGTGAAAGGGGAAACGTTGTATCATTGATTTTTTTTTCTTTGGACTTTTTAGAAGCAAAGAAACACGATGACCTCATTACAGGGGCTCCAGCCAAAACCCACAATCATTGGGCGTGTCCCAAACGGAGCTCTAATTCTCGCAGTCCTCCTTCCAAACTCCACACTGCAGTGATGTTGACAGAATACAGATGTGTGGAGCTGCAGCCCTCGAGTCCTCCACAGCTTTAGGAATGTTTTCAGGCAGAGGAATACCAGCTCCATGTGTCATTTCCTCACCCTCGGATGTGGCATTGGGTGAAAACGTTGGTTCAAGAGGTTCTCATACTAGTGCAGCTGCATACCAAACTCAAATGCTCCATCGTAATTGTTTCCATAGTAACAACTTGTATGAGGAATTTTCTGCGGACAAACGCTCTACGTTGTTTGCTTGTATCAACTATTAGCTTGATGACAGGGTTCATAGAGCTTACGAAAATAAGAAATCTGACAACGTCATTGTGAACCATTAACTAGAGGGACTGAATACAGAATTTTTTTTATTCCTGAGCCTTCCCCCTTCGAAGCCGGTGTAGTTCTGGGTTACTTTAGAATTGTGGTGCAAGATGGCGGCCTCCATGAGAGGGGACCCGCCCCATATGTAGATATAAACAGCTTATTTTAAGGATATAAAGACTAAATGACTTTTTTCTGAGTGATTACGGGATAATGAAAACGTATTATTATATTTTTCTATACTTATTTATTGATGTGCTTCATTTCTACCAGCTGATCCTCCCAAATGTTACACACTGTCCCTTTAATTCATGTCTTCATTGTGCATGTGCAGGTGTGTATCGCACCCTGGCGATCGAGCTGTACACACCCAAAGAGTTGACAGGGGTTAACGGGACAGATGTGCAGCTCAAGTGCACCTTCAAATCCACCCATGCAGTGTCCGAGAGTTCACTGTCGGTCTCCTGGAGCTTCAAACCCGATGGCCCGGGCCAGGAGGAACAGGTAAGCGTGTTGGGGGACGACGACATTTAGATTCATTCGTTTATTCATTTTATAAGCCGCTTAGTCCTAATTAGGGCCGTGGGGAGGGTGGCGCCCATCTCAGATGATGACGTCTGATGACGTTTCCTTGATCTGTTGCATCATTTTGTTTATTTTTGCCCTCCTCTCCTCTTGCATGCAGTTTTTCTACTATCAGGAGAAACCCTTCCCCCCGACTAACGGTCAATTTAAAGGTCACGTGGTGTGGTCGGGGAACTTGCGGAAGAATGACGTCTCCATCACGCTGCGTGACGTGCAGTACAACTTTAACGGCACCTACACCTGCCAGGTGCGCAATCCACCCGACGTGCATGGCTTCACCGGCGAGATCCACCTGGAAGTCGTTCAGTCAGGTGAGACCGGGCGTTGGAAACGTTAGCGGTACAGTTCAGGTTAAAACAAGGGGTTATTTGTAATCCTGCGGTGACGGTTATGTGTGGAAACTGTAGTACCACCTCATATCGTAGTGTGGAACTGCACTCATTCTGTCACCCTCTCTCTCTTAGTGAAGTTCTCTGAGATCGGAATTCTGGCTGCGGCGGTGGGCGGAGGCATCGTGCTCGTCCTGATCATCCTAGTCGTCAGTTTGATAGTGCGCCACTGCCGAGGTCGCCAAGGAGATGCAGGAATAGAGCTGCATGATTCGAAGCGGGAGAGCGTATGGTGAGACAGAAAGGGGCGGTGCCTTTAGAACTGCCCATCTGGCCGTGTCTCTAGTTGGAGCAGTGGTTCTGGTTCTGGTTCCTTCGAAGAGTTTCCTATTTTGTGAGACAAACAAAACAAAACAAAGAGGCCAAAGAAGCCATCGCTCCTGATGGATATTGGACATTCTGAGCAGAATGGTTGTATTATTTTTATTTTTAGCTATTTTTAGCCCTGACGAACAAGTGACTGTTTTGAGAAGAAATAATTTTTAAACATTTTTGTCTCATAAAATATCCTGTTAAAGTCATCCTGTAACTTCTCTTTTAATCGTGGAAGTTTGGTTTGGTGCTATGCAGCCGTTTTCTGATCATGTATTGTTGAATCAGTGGAGTATTTATAGAGCACTTTCCTGGGAAATTAACGAACGCTAACAGAGAAAATAATTTTTTGCTTTTTTTTTTTTTTTTTTTTGGCTGAATTTTTTTATCATTATTGTTATTTGGTGCCACATATTTCTGATTGTCTCCGATCACTGTGTGGAAATTACCGCTTACTAACAATCTTACTGATTTTATTCCACTTTTATAATCAATAGCTGATTCCAAAAGTATTGGTACACAGACTAACTGCTGATTGGTGGCTGAATTTTTTTTTTTCTTTCTTGGCTTGGGTGTCGTGAAAATCCTCTATCTTTTCATCTCTTTCATTCTTTTGAATGTTTCAGATCTGCTGCTTTCATATTGCGGAGTATGTCTTATGGTTTATCTTACGTGGTGTTGTTGTCTGTGTGTCTGCGCGCATGCTAACAAAAACAGCTGTGTTGAAAAAGAGATGATGCCCATATGCAGTCCAGAGAACAAGCTCGAAAAAGAAAAACTTCATGATGATCTGGAAAAGAGCAAACTGGTTGAAGAAGATGCCGATGCTCACAGCGACGGGATAGAATCCGACACTACCTTAAAACCCAACGATGACTAATAAGCACCTAAGAAATCCAGGCATCTCTGGGACATAATAGATGTTACTGTACCTTCTATGTTCTGTGAGACCAGAAATTTCTTTTGGATAATTGTTTTTTTATAGTGGATAGCATGATGTATTTTTACTGTTTGCTACTCGAGATGCTGATGATGAAATGATAAAAAAAAAACCCAGAAGAATTGTGATTAATGATGTCCAGAACCCGATCGATTAGAAACTAAAATTAATTTTAAACCAAAATTGTTGTTTATTATAGTGTCCATATGTTTTAAGAACATACATAGGTATGTGTGTATATATTTATAGATGCTAGATGCTAACTTTAGCCCAGCTTAATTAAGAAACCACAAGGTTTTACAGAAAAAAAAAGGGAACGTTAGCAAAAATGCTAATTAAATGGCAAAATTTTAATGGTTATGCTAGCCATGATGAAACACAATGCGAACAGATTAGCAGCTTAAATGCTAGGTAACTTTAAAGGGGTAAAACTGAAACATCCTAGCGACGGTTCTGATATCGATATGACTATCAGTGTATATGTTTTCTGGTCAATATTACAGTAAAAGAAAGTGAATTTTTCTAATGGAGAATTTGAATCATGTGTGGTGTTATACCGTACACTGTGCATAAAGACGGTACCGTTTGATGCGCTTGGGTGTGGTATATTATACACAATTATATGCTGTATTTTTGGTTTGAATTTTTATATACTGTGTTTGGAATCTTTTTTTTATGATGGATTACAGTTTCTAGTAAGAATTTTTAAGATAAATAAAATGTGTGTGAAAACATGTCCGTGTGCATTCCTGGATTATACAGTCCATGGTCCATCTCTGTATCTAACCTGCTTTTTGTTTTTGTCTTTTGACTTTCACTGATAAATGTTCCAGAGACTCCTTTCTGAAGTAAACACACCTTGCTGGGCATGTTCGGTCGTGCGTCGTGCCATTTTGTCACTGAAAGTAATTTCCTTGCTTTTGAACTGTCTTTTTTCTTGATGCGCCCCGAGGCAGTTTCTCAGACAATGACTTCACTTTTGTTCAGGACTTAACAGCGCCACCTGGGGTGAAATAGAAGCATTTTTTTAGCTCCTTCTCTCTCTCTTCCTCTTTTTTTTACTTTCCTTAAGGCAGGTGAATTACATCCTCAGGTTCCACAGGGGGTTACAGTGGATGCAGTCTCAACTCACGTCATGACCAGCTGATCTGTTTTAATCTTAGCCGTCCTAAACATTAATATTTTCTTCTTAGCACTATAAATATTATTATGGGCCACACCGTAGTGCAGTGGTTTGCAAGTCCACCTCACAGCAAGACGGTCCTGGGTTCAGGTACTGGCCTCGGTGAGGGTGTTTCTGTGTGAAGTTTGCATGTTCTCCACATGCTTCTGTGGCTTCCTCTGGCTTCCCCAGTTTCCTCCCACAGTCCAAAGCCCTGCACATTAGGATAATTCGCTGTTCCAGAATGCCCATAGGTGTGAGAGTGAGTGTGAGTCAATGGTTGTGTGTGCTGACCCTGCAGTGAGGAGCCTATCAGTGTACCCCGCCCTCACCCAGTGTCAGAGATGAGATGTGACTAAAAAAATGAGTTATTATAAAGTAATAAATTTCATAAACACAAAGTAATTACTAGAAAAATACAGCATTCGTGACGTTTTGTGAAACCTGCAACGTCCTAGCATTTGAGATAGGTATGGTGGGGTATTTATGGTATAAATGCAATTTATGGTTGTGCAGAGATGAATGAAAGGCTCTCTGAGGACTGTAAAGAGGAAATGAGTGTTCATGTAAGTTAAGGTCATGAGGGTGTGTGTATCATGATAATATGCTGTATAAATATTTATGGCAGTGGGAGGTCCTCATAAGGACAAAGAACTGTGTGTGTGTGTGTGTGTGCTGCAGCGTATCCAGTAATGCTAAGTGCTTGTCCCTTGCCAGACTCTTCGCTGCACACTAGCAGAGGACACCAGCTTGTGTGTGTGTGTGGGAAATGCAGCATTGATTGGAACTGATCCAGAGCAGCAGGAAAAAAAAGAGAACGAGAGAGAATGCAGTCACATCCAGGAACTGGAAAAACTGCATGAGACCACAACTGCACAAGCCTTTCACCACAGCTACGAAACGTTGCCACTCAACACCGCATGCTTAATACTAACAGGCTCGAGGATCACTGCATCCCCCGAGTGAGGTGTGTTAGAGCAGAGAAAGAGGAAGGCTCAGCCATATCAGTTCATCCTCAGGCACGACTAAAGGCCCTAAATGGGTCTTAATGTGTCTGTAAACCCTCAACGGCCTACAAAAAAAAGTTTCTTAATGTAGCTTTAGAACATCGTGCTGGAAAGAAGATGTGAACTCAATGCCATGAGTCAGCACTTCCATCCACCTGCAAATGTGATTAAACACACTGCTGAGAGGATGCAGCCAGGCCTATTAACTGTACTTTCAGCTCTCTCTCTCTCTCTCTCTCTCTCTCTCTTTTATTAAACTGCAAGGAAAGCAAAATGGGAAACCATATGGGAAGCTACAAAGGGGGGAAAAAATCACTCAGGAAATTAAAGAGGACATAAAATATCATGTAAAGTCACCCGGCCATCAGTGATACAGCACTGAAAGTCATATAAAAAATCTGATTCTGCTCTTTCACATGCTAGTATTTCACTCAGGTCCTTCGGAACTCGTCAGACCACCTTTACGTTCCTGTTCATATACGTGTTAGCATATTAACTACTTACGAAACGTGTAGATTCTCGTTGTTGAGGCTCTCACTATGATATAATTAGTGCAGGAAAATTTTGATTTAGTCCGAGTAAATATTTGTTGATGGAAGCTGTACCAGTCTTGTTTCATGACTAGCACAAACCTGAGAAGTAAAACCTTTTAGCATGATCTAGCACTAATAAACGCAGACAACCTGATCAGGTGATTTAAAAAACCCCAACAGCCACTTTGGCTAGTTACACAGCAAAAAACCCATTCCATAGGCTGCAACCCTAGGATGTCTGGGCCATGGGGGCCATCTTAAGTAGACTTTGGAAAAAGTATATATATATATATATGCACACACAAAACACTCATGGCCTTCAAACATGAATGGTAATTACCCAGTGTTTTTTTCTGCTAAACAGAATTACAGAAAATTAGGCAGCTAGCTGGCTAATACAGGTATACACAACAACTAAAAAAATACAAAAACAATGTCCTCATACAGTATCATGTCCTGGAATTTTACTAAGGATTACCTTAGTTATATAGATTGTAATTAATTAGCGCTCTACAGATTTTGACATTTTATCCCACTAACTAGCTAATACAGCGAATGTACAGCATCTACCATGAGTCATTGCTAATAAACACAGTCAACCAGAGCAGTTTTATAAACCCTGAGAAATCTAATTAGGCTAGTTAGTAGCTAGAAACCTTGCAAACACTAATTAACCCACAACAAAACTACATAAAACAAACTCAAGTCATATCATGTGGCGAATACTGCTAGGAATGCTAATTCCTATTATACAATGCTAGGTAGCTAACAAGCTAATACAAGTAATACACTGGAACAAGGACCTATTAACAGTTAGCTTTTAGTTAAAAAGATGCAGCTATCAAACACCATTCAGACAGTTGTCGTGCTGAGGTTCCGACTAGATGTCTGGCAGTCTAGATATATTATAACACTCAGTAAACACATTGCTAGTGTTAGCACTGAAGATAAATATTTATAAATGTGATTAAAACAACAGCAACAACAATATCCTCTCAGAAATCCTGTCAGATTAGCTTGTGTGAGCTAGCCCACATAGAAAATCTGTGAGAACCACATGGTACATGTTCTTTAAGTGCTTTAAAAATATCTGTGTGAATGTTTCATTCTATAGCAAAGAAAATCACAGATAGCCTGTAAATGTATTGTGTAGCTTTAACGGAAACATTCTTAGCTAGAAAACTGACTAGCCAAACACTAGCTAGCTACATTAGCTTCATCGAGAAGTTGAGTTAGTTTTATTTACTATGTTAGTTTTGGTAATTTAAGTTATGCACCTTAAAATCTTGTTGAAAAACTTGTTATGCATCTTTAATTAAAAACAAAACAAACAAGAAAGAAAGCAACCGGGGATGATTTCTTCTGAGGTTTAGGGGCGGCTTCAGTAGTGCGTACTGTGTAGACTATCTAGTGTCCTAAAAGGTATGAAAATACATGCGCATATATGAATGCTAATGAATTATTCAACCTACTTCCTGCTATAACACTTTGCTATAAATACACCCAAAGACGCATCTCCTGACCCTCCAGTAATGATTAATCACCATCCATGCTGTGTTCGAGAGTCGTATGTTATACACTGTCGGATAAGCATCCAGGTAACTGTGTACCTGGAAAGAACTCAAATCGCATTAATCATAAGTACAGTTTTCCTACTGTATGACCTACACACACACACACACACACACACACACACACACACACATACATACACATTTGAGTCAGACCTTTTCTACTGAAAGTAACATTTCCTACAATGTCGTAGGAAATATTGTCGTTCGTGCTACCGTAATAAATATAATAAAATAGTGTGCAAAACATTCTGTAATAACACTGAAGTAAACTTCAAATAGTATAAATAGTGCACCACCTTTATTGTTCTACTAGAAAGTAGATTAAAATAGAAAATGTTTTACCATTAGTTTGTTTTTTGGTGCCATTTTGTTTATCACCTTACTGTTTATGGCTGTCCTTGCAAAAGGCCGCACCACCAGACTCTCGCATACCGAATGCTGTATGTTGTGCCTCCAAGTTGGCGACACTGATTTCATAGAATCACAGTGGATCTAAGGGAGACAACCCCCATAAAAAAAAAAAACAGTCAGTTCCAGCTTAGGTCAGCCCACTGACTGTATCCCGACCGTTCCCTCAGCACACGACACAGTGATTTGCTTCTCACTTAAGTCCACTCTAGGTCAGTCGCTGTTGGAGGACAGCCTACTTACCTTGTGGCCTGATGCTAGCACCCTCTCACTGCTGATTTCTACACCTGCTACAGTTGTTGATCAGATTATGCAAAAAGTATGGATTTTTATAACAATTCTTCCAGAGGTGGGGCTTTAGCGAAAGAAGACTTGAGAAGAAAAGAGATTTTTAGAGGTGATCTCAAGCCAGGAATTTTATAAAGGATTCTTTAACATTGAGAGATTGAATGATATTTTTTGGAAGTGTAATATTACAGCAGGCCCAGCAAGGGGTGCTGTGTACTTTCTGTTATTTGAAATTTTTCTGTGTGGATTTTAATGAAATTTCGACCAGAGGTGAAACCTTGGACAAATAGGACTTCTTTAGATTTTGAAGATTAACCGGTTTTAATTCTGAAACCCAGGGATTGGTTTTTAATTTATTTATTTTTTTTAACATTGTAAGGTAGGAAGAATTTTTGGAAGTGTAGTACTAGAGCAGGCCCAGCAGGGGGTGTTGTGTATTTTTCTTTAAATGCAAAAAATGCAGATTATATATATATATATATATATATATATATATATATATATATATATATATATATATATATATATATATATATATATACACACACACACATTTATCTATTTATTTATTTTGTACAGTCCACATACAAAATAGCATGGCACCTGTACTACTGCACTATGTAGCATGTATACTCCACTCTACAGATACCCATATTATGGTATGTCCTGTTCCACCTCTGTTGTGCAATAGCATTTAAAATGTAGGCAGCAGAGCTGTGTATAGTGTGTGCTGTCCTTCTCAGTGCCTGTACAAAAGCTGGCTTTTTATGCATAACAGCAGGTAAAGATCAAACTCTATTTTTTTCTGTCTTACTGGCAAAAATAAATAAATAACAATATGTCTGATCTGAAATCAGCACTGCAGCTCCGAGAAGCTGCAGTGCAGAAAGAACAGGGTAAGTGTTAACAGAATGAAGTCCAACTTGGAAAAAAGATGAGTGAGGAATGATGAGGAGAGAGAGAGAGAGAGAGAGAGAAAGAGAGAGAGAGAGAGAGAGAGAGGATGAAGGAACATCGGGCATCCAGAGGAGAGAAAAGTTGAGTTCGAGCCAGATTTTCCTCAGCAGTGAGACGGAAGCTCTTGTGTTTAGTCTGCAGTAAAAGAAAGCGCACTGCTGCTCTGCTGATCTGCTGTCCCGGGATGGAGAGAGTATGTGTGGATGTGTGTGTGTGTGTGTATGTGGTGTGTGTTCCATGACTGATGCTGTGCATCTACACATGTGTTAGAATATCAGGAGCAGAAGAGCACCAGTGTGGATCCTGAAGACGCTTTGACTTTTAGATGATATTGTCATCTGGAATTCTCTCTACAGGACGCATAGAGAGTTACCCGAGCATCTGAAGAGGTAGAAAACACACTCACACACACCCACACACACACACACACACACACACACACACACACACACACACACACACACACAC
>JAOUQZ010043219.1:0-13532 GCA_028564935.1 Neosilurus hyrtlii | reverse complement strand
ACACCCTGGACAGCTCGCCAGGCAATCGCAGGGCCAACAGTCACACAACCATTCACACTCACACTCACACCTAGGGGGAATTTGGAACAGCCAATTAGCCTACTGTGCATGTTTTTGGACTGTGGGAGGAAACCGGAGTACCCGGAGGAAACCTAGTGCTACATTATTTTTTCCAAATAGTGTATTGCAGTACTGCTCAATTATTTTACACTATTATATTACAGTACTTTTATATTATAATGCTAGTATATTACATTTGAAATATAGCCAAGTCCAGTGTTCAACAGACAGCCACATGTATTTATTCTTTTCAAGCTGAATCCCAACATTCCAAGACCTTGAACTCACTAAGCGAAAATACAATGAACCAGTACAAAGTCTTCTACATCTAGTGTCAACTCAGTGGGTTTATATATTAAAACTTCTGATTTAGATACTTACTGCTCCTGAAATGTTTAATGATTTCACCTCGACTCAAAAGGCAGCTGCTATTTTTTACTTATTCTTCTCCTTCTTCTGCCTTTTTTTTCTATTCTTATTGTCGTCCAGCTTGTTTGGTGCCTTACCGCCACCTGCTGCCCCGGAGAGTGGATCTCTACCGTATACAGAGCTCATTGGGATCAGACAGTAGCTGAAACAGGAATAGTGAGTGAAGTGGACTGTTGACAAAACAAACAAACAAACAAACAAAATAGTCCAAATGATGATACACGCATGAAATTTGATAGAGAAGTTGAAATGACACAAACCCTCCTACCTCAAAGCACTTATCACACCCTGCACAGCACCGCGTTCTCTCAGATCCTCTAGCATTGCTTGACTGATCCCTCCTTTTACCAAAGGTCACGGCTAAAATGCATCTAAACTCTTCTCTGTTTTGGCTCCAAGGTGGTGGAATGAACTTCCTCTGGATGTTCTGACAGCTGAGTCACTGGGTATCTTCAAACGACGGCTTAAAACCTACCTTATTCGGCAGTACATGGACTACCACTGTTTTTACACACACACACACACACACACACACACACACACACACACACACACACACACACAAACAAAAAAACCCTTCACATAACACCTATCCACTGAGTTTTTGACTGATGTTATACGTAGTCTGTCCTGACAAACCAGTATTAGAATATATTCACTGATAATGACTTTAAAGCACTTCTGTAAGTTGCTCTGGATTACAGCCTCTGCTAAATGCTGTAAATGTAAATGTAAATGACACTACTGTATCATAAAATAACATCAACCATCAAAAAGTTTAGCTTTTTTTTTAAATGCCCCACTTTCTGACAATCCAAAACTGTTTTCCATGTTGTCTCCCTTCAGTTGTTGAAAATTGGAGTTTTTAAATAATATTATTATTACTTTTGTCATTTCTTCTTTCTTATCAAACATGTCTCAAGAATCTTTCATATGGCTGGTAATAATTTATTAATTAATTTACTACCACATATTCAGGAAAAGAACAAAGGTAATTTCCTGAAAAAGGGATGGTCCCAGTTACCGCTCACCAAATTTCATGCTTGTACCAAAAAATTAACTGGTCCATTGATGTTCAGAACCAAGCAGCTCTAGTAGAAGGGATGAACGATGAGCATTCAATCTGTTCAAAGTGAGCACACACACACAAACAGTGAGCACAGACATTTCAAAGTCCGGAGAGCAGTTGGGGGTTAGGTGCCTTGCTCAAAGCATTTCAGCCATGAAGGTGGAAGGTGCTGCTCACTCCCCCACCGGCAAACATTTTTTTCCTCCTGGTTCGGGAATCAAACCAGCGACCTGGGCTTAATATTTCATATTAATGATTTACTAACTCATAGTTATGACTTATGATCTTATATTTATGAATCGGTACTCATGGCATACAGCTGCTGTTTTATTTCTGGACTGTAGTGTGTTTGTGTGCAGTAGGGCATTTACAAATCGAGCTCATGGCTTTATGACATTTGCATAAGTATGGTGCTGTTATTTTTATACAACATGTTCACATGTGCTCTTTCAGCTTACATGTTCACATATTACTCAGTCATATTTGATTTAAGTGACTTTTCTTCTAATGATATGTTCAGTTGTCAATCTCTGAAGATTAGAAACACCAAAATGTGAAACCAGATATCAAGCTGTCCGACCTGATGTGAGTGATATTCCACAAATCTACAATGTAGTGTTCGGAGGTGTCTACCAGTGGGGAAAGTATTGATGTTATAATAATAATCAGTGTATGAATAGTAATTCGAACGATAAAGCAGTTGGTCGTGAGGTTAGATTTTTCAGGTTTCTCACCTGGGAAGAAGCTACGGGCAGCAGGTAGAGGATATAACAAAGAGACATCGGGCTGCATGGGTTGCTGCAGTGTGAGACAGAAGGACATCACTTTTGACAAAATATCTCAGCATGTGCGTGTTTGCTCTTGGCATTTTCACAAAGTTAGTGAAGTTGATGTTATGTCCTCGACATTGGTACTTGGCTAAGGTTAAACTATTGAACAACACTTGTCGAGGAGAACAGTAGAAACTGGAGAAAATGCTGTCAGAAAGGCTGATACTGCACGCTACGAGACTTTTATAAATATTAGCGATGTATCATTGCTCAATGTCAAAAACTCACAGAGTCAGCAGCCGATGACTTTTTGAGGAAATTGCATAGAAATGGCCCAGGGTTTTGAACCTCAAATTATTTTATTTTTCTTTTTTTTAAGTTCTTCAGTTTGTATTAACAGTGATACATGTAGTGTAGTGAACAAACATATGATACATTTCATGCCATTGTAGGCCAACCTGCATACGAGATGATGGAGACTGACCCTGACTGGACTCCATCCCTACATCTGGGCCAAACAGACATTAAACACACACATTAAACCCACAGACACAGCACGCTCTGCAAGACGAAGTCATTACAAACCAGTGCCCAGCTATAGTTTAGAAACATGACTTCTGAATCAAGTATAAAGTTTCAGAGGAGAAATGACGGCGGTAGCAAACTGTGCAACTGCAATGTTTTGAGTTGTTATGGAAGTGTAAAAAAGCATTTGCACCTCCTTTAAAAATAAAGTGTCTACGTAACATTTTACATAACTGTGGTGGTATTGACTACTGATCAGCTACACCCTGACAATAAGGCATATGATTCAGATGCTGGGAATGCAAGACCTGCAGACAAGTCAATTGATATAGAGAAAAACTATTTAAAACAGTGCCAAACCATTTCATAATGACTAATAATATAATAATGGCTGATTAATGTATTAAGTATGTTATGGAAAAGCTCCACATATTACTTTTATTAGTTATTAAACAATTTCATTCAGAATGTGATGATTTCTCTGTTATAACACTTTGATATTTATGAATGTTTTATGTTCATTACAAAGGAAAAAAAAAATCATATAACCACAGTTTTTAGGCTGATACACTGACTACAGGTTTACTTGTGTACAGTTACCCTACCTTTGCTGTGACAACTGTGTTTGCGTAGCCCTCTGGACGAAATGAGAACAGATCCTGCACCCAGCTACTTGAGAAGTGTCCATGAGCTTTAAGGGATGTATAATTTTTAAACCCTTCCAAAGTATTAGCACTTATATCATAAACCAGACAGTTCATGATGTCCAGGGAAGAAGTTAAAGGCAAGTTCTGTGTCAGCACTTCAGCTCTTTGCTGTCAGGTCGTATGGATCGGTATTATTTATGGTGACCAACTTGGCCAAGTACCTGTCTCTGGCATCTTTGTTGAGTTTTATTTGGTATGCTCTCGTTTTTCTTGTTTCTCCTTTTTCCATTTTTAGATGACTGTTAAACAACATAATGCTCTCCTGTTGTTTGCTCGTTTTGTTTACCTTTTGGAAACCATCCAAAATGGTCATTCACGTGACTGACAGAGACCGATAAGCTAATTCCTGGGTTTCAGGGGTGTCTTGAAGTTACATAGAGGTCAGTGGAAGGGCTTTACCTACTTAGTTTTGTGTTGATCTGGCCATTGGTTTAGAAGCATATAAATACTATATGATGCATTTAATGATGAAAAGATGCATCATGTCTCCACTGCAATTTGAGTGACACCTAACTCTGATGTTCCCTGATATATGGACTTTTACTTTTTAATTTAAAAATTAATTTAACATACACAAAGGGTCCAAAAGTGCAATTTTGCATAAATTCAAGTAACAGTTCATGAAAACAACAACAAAAAATAAATTACATCTTAAACAATGGGTACAAATGGGTGTGATCAAGTTCCTGTGGAATCCGTGTTTTTTAACATACTGTTTTCATATGTGGAACATCCTGCCACTGAGGCCTTGTCATTGTGGACAAGAAATTCTTGAGTGATTGATGCAGCGGTGAATTATTAACTGCCCAATATTTAGAAATTTATGCAAATTAATTGGCTTGTGGTGGTCATGTGTTTAGATTTAGCAGTTTTTCCTTTAATACGTAGGCAGAGGTTAGTGAAAGGGTTTCACACACCAAGTTTAGAGTTGATTTGGCCATTATGTATTCAGAAGCACGTGAGAAGTGAATATCCAAAAAATGCCTATGATTGCAATTTGACTGACACATAGCTTTGATGTTTTCTGACACTGAGACTTTTCATTTGCAATGCTGAACCACCTCCTAAAGGCTGTATAAGTATAATTTTGCATCAACAGACTTTCTGCACTGTCAATCACGCATAGAGTTTTAACCAATCAAAACGCCCTTTTTTCTTAAGCACCTGCCTTTAACTCAGACAACGTCCCGCATGCAAACGCGGGCTGAAATACCCCTTGAAATACCATAGGAAACTGTTCACTGGTACTGCTCCACTGGTTCTTATTTGACGAAAGATATCCTGAATGGTTCAAGGGAGCTTATTTTATCTTTTTTTCTAAAGCCAAAAACCCAGTTAGATTCGTGAACATTATGAATTAACCATGTGCCAGGCCAAACACAGCTGAATGAACATGTAAAAACAAACATAAGGCTGTTTGCTCTAAGGAAAGCAAGTATATGTAATATGCTTTTAGCCTCAGCTGTGCAAAGAAAATTGCTGTGTCTATAGCAGCAGCTGGATACATTAATTTCCGTGTGTTATGGTGGATTTCCCTTAAGAACAAAGGACAGATCTACACATGCAGTGACTGTACTGATCTAACCAGCTGATCATAAATTTATAAGTGCCATGTCATCCAAGTTTTTTCGTAGATTAACATATAGATTGTACTCTGATTAGCCATGTGAATGAATGCATAAATGTGGTGTTTACAGTGTTGCTTAAAAGTTTATGAACCTTTAAGAATTTTATACATTTCTGCATAAATATGACCTAAACATCATCAGATTTTTAATATAGAGTTAAATAAATGAGAGAAAATGCTTGACTTGGTCATTTATTTGTAGAAAAATGATCCAATATTACATATCTGTGAATGCCATAAGTATGTGAACCTTTGATTTCATTATCTGCTGTGACCCTTTTTTGCAGCAGTACCTGCAACTAAACGTTTCTGGTAACTGTTGATCAGTCCTGCACACCGGCTTGGAGGAATTTTAGCCCATTCCTCTGTACAGGACAGCTTCAACTCTGGGATGATGTTGAGTTTCCTCACGTGAACTGCTCACTTCAGGTCCTTCTACAACATCTCATTGGATTAAGGTCAGGACTTTGACTTGACTATTTTAAATGTTTAACTTATAGATTCTTCTTTAACCATTCTTTAGTAGAATGACTTGTGCACATAGGATGTTTTGCTGCATGACCCACTTTCTCTTGAGATTGATTTTATGGACAGATGTCCTAACATTTTCCTTTAATATTTGATGGTACAATTCAAAATTCATTGGTCCATGAATGAGGGCATGCTATCCTGGCCCAGATGCAGCAAAACAGGCCCACCAAACCATAATACTAACACCACCATTTGTTACAAATGGGTTAAGGTTCTTATGTGGGAATTTAGTGTTTTCCTTTCTCCAAATATAATGCTTCTCATTCAAACGTCCATAAGATATTTTCCCAATATGTAACCCCCGGTTACCAGAACACTAAAATGAATATATAAGATACAGGCAGCATAACCTGTAGTCAGGAAAATTCAGCATTGGAAAAATAAATAGTTAAATAGATTTTTTTTCTTTTCCATTTTGAGCCTCTCTGATACGATTCATGATTAAGAGAATGTAAAAACAGCTCCCCCTAGTGGTGGCTTCCCACTATGTAAATACAAAATAAAAAAAAAAACATGGAAAAAACAAACAAACAAACAAACAAACAAGAAAAAACCTTGAGTCATCCCACGGTCTCTTCCTGATTGAGTTAGCTTTGGTTGATTTCTTATTGTAACTTGATTCAGAGGAAATGGTTCGGGTATTAATATTGATGTATGTGTAACTGTTATTTATCGTTCTGGTACTTAAACTAATGTACTACAGTGAAGCCGATTAGCAATGAGTTGTGTTGAATGTATAATCCTGATGCAGCTCCGAGCAAATGTAGACATTTTGAAAAATTTTGGTTTCTTCAGCCCAGCTTACTCCTGCTACAAAAAAGTGTAGTTGGTATTGAAGTGGAGAGCCTGCCCAGAGTCAGATTGTGAGAAAGTAATAACTTGCCTGATTTACTTCTGTTCAGCGGTAGGACAAATACACTCCTTGCTTACACAAGGAAACATTACTGCTTCACACTTGATAGCAAATAGACTTGCACAGAAACTGACTGAACTAAACTCCTTGACCCTCCGTCTCATAGACATTGTAGAACGAGATAATTTGGTGCTGTATTTTGTGAGGTTATTGCACTATCAAAAAAATCTGAGTTACAAGTACAAGAAAAAGACAGAATAAATTGTTTCTATCATTTTAAATATAACCAAAGAGTCTACAAATCTTGTTTCACACTTGTTACTTGATGCTGTTTCTCCCGAGCGATCCTGAAGCTTCTAATGTACTGGTCCTTATTGAATGCTGGTTGGCTTATTTAGCAGTATAGCAAAATTCCCCAAAAGTAAATTCTAATTCTGGTTGTTATAGAAATCATGGTGAGCTTAGCCAGGAGAAATTTGGTTTTATTGAGTTTCTTTGGTGACAACACGAAAACTCCAAAACCATAATGGATGTCATTAGGTCTACTAATATTATGGTTCAGAACTCCCTAATCATTAGTGGGTCCCTTGATGCAGAGTCCGATAAAGAATTAATTAAGCATCTGAAACAGTATGGCTCCATCGCTAGGTTTTTTAGCATGGATGACCCTAACACAAAGTTTAATGAACATGTGGTTGTTGAATACAGTGACAGCACAGCAATGTAGATCTTCAGACCTTTTGTTGCCAGGCATATTCCCACGTCAGAGTGAAGAAGGAACCTACTACAATCTGAAATTGCTAGCAGATGTGTACGCGCCTGAGATAAGTAGCACCACCACTGAGACCTTTCTTTGAGCAGTTACAGGCAGTTGCACGAGCAACTGGCAAGACGCTAGAGGGACTCCTTAAAAGAGAACTCATCAAACTTAAGGCAGCCGCTGCTACTGCTACCACCAATGGAACAACTGATGATACTCCTACAATGGACTCCACTCCGAAAATGATCAGGCAAGTACATGCTTTGACCAGCTATGACATCCATCATCCTGAACCCCATCCAACAAAAACTCATCAGGCTGTTGATCTTGATGCCCAGGCTGCTACTCCAAGAGTTGATCAATGAATCCTGTCACCCTCGGAATCAATGATGTTAACCCACCTGAAATTCAGAGAGTAGTAGTTGAGCACATTGTTAGAAACGCAGATGTTGGTAGGCCCTGCTGAGCTGTGAAGATGTGAGACGTGTTTTATAGCAGCTCCTTGGGAATTGTGACTTTTATTTAATTTTTTGTGCATGGAACTGTATAGGCTTGCCTGTATTTTATCTTACTATCTTTTTCTTCAGTTTAGTCTTTACTGACAAAAAAATTGGATGGCGGGACGAGGTAAATCCGATTCTTTGAGGGTAGGCCGTGGCAAGTCTTGGCTTTCTCCTGGACCCGATTCTAAAGGCCATCAACCGCAAGACCATAATGAGGTCCTCTTGCTAAACATGAAGCAGACGAAATGTGTCCTGACATCACTACCAAATACGACTCTATCACCTCAGAAACGGTTAAGAGAGAAATTACTGCGGCTCTGGTATCTCTTGAAAATGATTGTCTCCCATGGAGATACTATAGCGAATCTTGAGCACTCGGCTAACAACCACGATAAGATAACCAAACTGCTAGCTAAGGTTAGCATGCTAACTGCATTGGTGGACCCTTTGAATCGAAAGTGTGAGGACCTGAAGGGACACTCTAGGTGGAATAATGTCTGCCTCACTGGCCTATCGGAGGGCTCAGAGGGCCCTCAGGCTACAGAGTTGTGGCACAACTTGTACAAGATTTGCTCTGGCTGGACGATAAACCTGTCTTGGACAGAGTTCATCGCGTCCTGTGCCCCAGGTCCGGGGATGGATGGCCTCCAGTTTCACTTGTAATCTGCGTGAATCTGTTACAGGTTCAGAACCAAATCCTTTGCAGAGCCAGTGAAGTTCCCCTCTTTCTTATAACGGTAAGAGGATCTCGATTTTCCCAGATTTTTCTCCTACGATCGCCAAGAAACGGTTCGTGTTCGCTAAAGTGAAGAAGGAACTCCATTCCTCTCCAAACATTAAGTTTGGTCTTCTCTATCCAGCGACATTAGGAATTACCTTACCAAGTGGACAAAGCCACAGGTTCGATGATCCAGCTGCTGCAGTGGATTTTGTTGACAAACATGGCAAAAAAGTTGTTCATCCGGATGCAGTTTATTCGTTATGTTAATTGGCCAATTAGCCACTAATGTTGCTGATGGGCACAGCAACTCTATTTTTATTTTATTAAGACACCTCAGGGACAATGTCTGTTACACAAGCCTAAGACTTGATTACACATTATACTTCAAAACACCTATTTGTTTTTATCTACAGTTCTGCACTTATTTTATTTTCTGAGTTTTTTCCAGTGTTTTAGGCTTTTACCCAATTGTTGACTCTGCAGTTTTAAGCAGTTTATTGATTTTTTTATTTATATTTTAACTTAACTATATATTTATATTGTTATTATATTATTTTTAACACTATATATATATATATATATATATATATATATATATATATATATATATATATATATATATATATATATATATATATATTCTTCTGTCTTCCCTGTTGAAAGTGGATAACTTTTGCCTTCAAGAATTTATGTTGATTTGAGATGGTTTATATGCTTTCTTCACATGGTGAAACTACAAGGGGTCCAGTGAGGATGGTAGCTGAGACTTGATGTGCCCCATGATGAGCCTCTTGAAGCATTTCATCATGATCGATGTGAGTGCGACAGGACAATAATCATTGAGGCAGGAAACTGTAGACTTCTTAGGCACAGGGACGATGGTCGTTGTCTTGAGGCACTTTGGGATGATAGAGCTGCTTAGCGAGATGTTGAAGATGTCAGTGAAGACATCTGCTAGCTGCTCTGCACACTCCTTAAGCACTTGGCCAGGAATGTTGTCTGGACCAGCAGACTTCCGTGGGTTGACTCTGCGTAGAGTTCTCTTCACGTCAGCTGTGGTGAGACAGAGCACCTGGTCATTAGGAGGAGGGGGGATGGTCTTCCTGGCGGTCATGCTGTTTTGTGTCTCAAACCAAGCGTAGAAGTTGTTCAGCGCATCTGGGAAGGAGGCATCACTGTCACAAGCAGGTGGTGTTGTCCTGTAGTTGGTGATTGCCTGGATGCCCTGCCACATGCACTGAGAGTCTCCCCTGTTATGAAAGTGGCCGTGGATCCTCTGGGTGTGTGCGTTTTTCGTCTCTCTGATGGCTCAGGACAGTTCAGCCCTAGCTGTTTTTAAGGCCGCCCTGTCCCCTGCTCTGAAGGCGGAGTCTCTCCACTTCATAAGAGCACGCACTTTTGCAGTCATTTACGGCTTTTGGTTGGAGCGTGTGATGAGTCTTGGAGATGGTCACGTCATCGATGCACTTCCCGATGTAGCCGGTCACTGATGCCGTGTACCCCTCCACGTCAATAGAGTCACCGTTGGCTGCAGCCTCCCTGAACATGTCGCAGTCAGTGCACTCAAAACAGTCTTAAAGGGCAGAGATGGCTCCTGCTGGCCAGGTTCTAACCTGTTTCAGAACCGGTTTAGAGTGTCTGACGAGTGGTCTGTATGCTGGAATCAACATCACAGAGATGTGGTCTGAGTAGTCAAGGTGGGGGCAGGGCTCTGCACGATACGCGCCGGGGATGGTTGTGTAAACAAGATCCAGCAGGTTCGCTCCTCTCATAGCAAAGTCCACATGCTGATGGAATTTAGGGAGCACTGTTTTGAGATTTGCATGATTGAAATCTCCAGCGATGATAAACAGTCCGTCAGGGTGAGCATTCTGCAGCTCGCTAATAGCTCCATAGAGCTCACACAAAGCCTCCTTAGCATTAGCACAGGGTGGAATGTACACTCTGATAATGAAAGCTGTGGTAAATTCCCGGGGTAAATAAAAAGGTCTGCATCTAACAGTCACAAACTCCACTACCGATGAGCAGTAGTTAGACAAAAGCACAGAGTCCTTACACCATTCCGAGTTGATATAAACACACGCCACCACCGTAAGTCTTACTGCACAGAGCTGGATTCCTGTCAGCACGAAACATGGCTAGCGCAGCTAGCTGAATGGCCGTGTCTGGAACTTTGTCATTAAGCCATGTCTCGGTAAAAACAAAGACACGGCAGTCTCTGTACTCATGCTGTGTAGTTTGCTGGAGTCGGATGTAGTCCAATATATTGTCCAGTGAGCAGATGTTGGACAAAATGATGGAGGGTAGTGCCAGCCGGCTAGGATTTATTTTTAGCCTAGCACGGACACCTGCCCTTTTTCCGCGGTTCCACTTTCTCGAACACTGTTTGCGACATCCTCTCTCCCGGCCACTGGCATCTGGCGATGCCAAGGACTAAAGGCCTGGTCCACGCAGTAAGCCGAGGTCATGGAGTTTGCAGAGTAGATCATCATGCAGGTTAGTAACTGCATGATTTTTTAACTGCAGTATCGTGTGGCGGTCGTACAGATGAACAGCCCTGTCTTTGGTGTCCATGGCATTTGAAGTTTGGGCTAAAACAAACATATAGCACCATTCTGGTTCTGGAGAGGCCGCTGCATGCTAATGCTGTGCTGCCATCTTGGTCAAAACATCACTCCCGTTCATTGATGTGGATCTCTGTGGAGATCGTCAAGAGCACCAAATTCCTTAGTGTCCATCTGGCAGACAACCTCACCTGGGGCCTCATGTACAAAGGGTGCGTACGCACAAAAACGTTGCGTACGCCCTTTCCCACGGAAAAGTTCTGACATATCAAGAGTGAAATGTTTCTGCAGCTGTTGGTGCTTTGGCGACACTTAGAGGTGATTCTGGGAAACTGTTTATAATGTGAAAATTAGTCCTCAGAGTTGATTAAAGCGCATTTTGCAGCGAGAGCCGATTTTCATAATGTAATCGGCGCTGTCCACTTCACACACATTGCTATAAAAGCGCCATCACAGGATGAGTTTATTTCAACAGGAAGTATTTTCATTCGATCACTGTAGACATCACATGTGATGCACAAATGCAATGAACTAACAGTGTGCCGAGGTTTCCTGGTTCAACGCACGATTCATTACAGCATGGTTGGGAACTACAAGCTGGCACTGTGATCAGAGACCACACATGCGCTCCCACCCCCCTGAAAGAGCAGCGTCACATCTGACTGCGGTGACTCTCTGCTCAAGCGGGGTGAGGTCCTCCTCTCCTGTCCCCCCCCGCCAGATAGGGTCAGACTTTGACGGTCGGCAGCCCGTCCTCCACTTAACGGTCACCTTTAAGTCTGATCACCTCTTTTTTAATTCCGTGCATGTTCGCCTTTCTGACCCCACAGCACGGCCTCACACACTCTCTCCCACTCAGACCTCCTGTGCTTGTTGTTAATGCCGGAGGACAGCGTGCCAAACACTACATTCTTGCGCACCTCCCTGTCTTCCTCATATTATAAGGGTTTTCTGATCCTGCGAACACGGGAATCTCCGGTGCAGGGTTCATTTAAATATGATTTGCATATTTAAATGTGGGCGTGGACAGGGAGGGGTCAGGTACTCCTACACGTGTGCTCAATTCCACGTTGATTCGGATGTTCAAAGGAAATGTGCTTGGATTCATGCGTTCCCACAGATTCATACATCTGAATTTTTTTGTGCGTACGACGTTTTCTGGATTTAGGTGTACGTTATTTTTCAGTAAGAAATCCACGCAAGTCTTTGTACATGACGCCCCTGGTCACGCAACACCAGCTACATCAGCAAGAAAGCCCAGCAGTGCCTCTACTTCCTGAGGAGGCTGAGGAAAGCCCATCTTCCTTCTCCCATCCTGACTGTGTTCTACAGAGAGACCATCAAGAGCATCCTGAGCAGCTGCATCACTGCCTGGTTTGGGAACTGAACCGTCTCAGAGCGCAAGACCCTTCAACGGATAGTGAGGACAGCTGAAAAGATCATCGGAGTCTGTCTTCCGTCTATCTCGGGACATTTACACTGCATGCTGCATCCGCAAAGCGAACAGCATTGTGTATGACCCTACACACCCCTTACCCACACACACTTCACCCTCCTGCCATCTGGGAAAAGGTACCGGAGCATTCGGGCCCTCACAACCAGACTGTGTAACATTTTCTTTCCTTAAGCCATCAGGCTCCTCAACACCCTGGACCGAATTACACAAAAATCTCTCTCTCCCTCACACACACACTGAATGGTACACAACCCTCTGTCCCTCTCACACACATACACATAACTTACATTGTCCATTACTTATTACTCTACCTCAACCCCATCATTATTTCATTACGCTGCTATGTTTATATTTATATCTAGGCCTATATTCTATTTGCACTACGTCAACCAATGCTACTCTGTACATTGGTTCATTTCATTTTAACTTTATTTAATTTTCACGTTCCATATAATCCTTTTTCTCTCTCTCTTTCGGCACTAGGTGTCTCATTCTTGTGTTGTCTTTTTTTTTTAGTACTGTTGTTGCACTGTACTGTCTGCAACAGTCTTGCTCTGTTTGCACACAGTTGCACACTTTGCACTTTACAGTGGGACAAAAAAGTATATAGTCAGCCACTAACTGTGCAAGTTCTCCCACTTAAAAGATGAGCGAGGTCTTCAATTTTCATCACAGGTACACTTCAACTATGAGAGACAGAATGGGGGGGAAAAATCCAGGAAATCACATTGTAGGATTTTTCATGAATTAATTGGTAAATTTTTCAGTAAAATAAGTATTTGGTCACCTACAAACAAGCAAAGTCCACGCAAGATCTCACCCCGTGGGGTCAAAATGATCATGAGAATGGTAAGCAAAAATCCCAGAACCACATGGGGGAAACTAGTAAATGACCTGCAGAGAGCTGGGACCAAAGTAACAAAGGCTACCATCAGTAACACACTACGCTGCCAGGGA
>JAOUQZ010043218.1:0-10000 GCA_028564935.1 Neosilurus hyrtlii | reverse complement strand
CACTCAACCGTATTTACTGTAACATTTACACAGAGGCCTTTAAAGCTGATTTAATAAATGTAAGAAACAGCTGCTAGGTGTTTGCATCGCTCATCAACTGCAAAGAGAGGGTTGATGTGCAGAGACGATTTGTGCCTTATGACTTTGTGTGTAGATCATACAGTCGAAACATGGGTTCAGAGTAGTTTAACTAATTCAGAAACTCATGATTATTAGGAGGGCAGTGGTGGCCCGGTGGAAGGTTCTGGCTTACTGCTCCGAAGGTCAGGGGTTCCAGCCGCACTATAACCAAATGTCCCCCCAGTGTAGCTTACTGGGTTATCAAAGGCCAGCCATGTCTCTCACTGTCTGTGGTGAGAGGCGATGAGATAACAATGTCTTCACAGCAAGAAAGTCCTGGGTTCGATTCCCAGGCTCCGGAGTTTGCATGTTCTCCCCGTGCTTGTGTGGCTTTTCTTCCGGGTACTCCGGTTTCCTCCCACAGTCCAAAAACATGCACAGTAGGCTGCCTGGCGGTTCCAGATTACCCCTAGGTGTGAATGTGAATGGTTGTGTGTGTTTTGGCCCTGCGATGGCCTGGTGAGCTGTTCAGGGTGTACCCCGCCTTCGCCCAGAGTCGGCTGAGAGGGCTAAGACTTACCACACCAGCAAAGAGATTGACCAAAGAAAGATTGGCTCCGTTAATTAAACACCCATGACACTGCACATCATCAAAAAGGCATTGTGAAACACACCACCACCAGGAAGCAAACACTACCTTGTAACCCACAGCACTACTTCACCACTGAGCCGCAGTGCAACCAAGCTACATGAGCAAGTAATGAGACATATTAACCTATTATCAAACTTGGTGGAGGAGTGTTGCCTGGGCCTGGAAAGAACCCTTTAATATTTGGAGGTGATCCATGAATGGGATCATGTTGAAAAAAATTCCCAAAATCAAAAAATAATCAATGCTTATTCTTTAATATGCACCGAAATGAGACACCCACTAGGGGGAGACATTTCATTATAACGATGCCGAGTTATAATATTCCATTTGTGCCTATTGGAGGCATCTTACACTCTGTGGGTGCTCCTCTAATTACAAATGATTCCAACACCTTGTGGAATCCATGCCATGAAGATCCGAGGATCTATGCAGAGCTCATTTAACGTTCCTAAATTAATAAAGTGTTTAATATCATTCACTTCCAAAGAGCTGCTTACTGAGTCTATTATGCAAGTTTGATTTATTATAATATGATGGTTCATGGTGTATTTTAAATGGAGAAGATAATATTTTGGAATGAAGTTTAACCAGGCTGAAAGTATTTCATGTCACAGACGATAAGTAACTTGTCACAGTAAAAGAGAACAAGTGACCTACGAGAAAATCTGTCATTGTTTATAAGCATTATTGGGCTGTTGGTCCAAATCTGAGATTTATATTGTTTTGGATTCTTCTTGAAAACAACTGGATGTTTATGGTATGAGTCTGTTTCCATTTTTCCACGAAGCCTCATTTATTAAATGATGAGTTGAAACAGGTGTGTTTGTGCTGGTAACTTTCTCCAGCTTGAGCCGTGGGTGGTACCATAGTCTCAATGAAACCCCATTCACATCCAGTCAGTTCCACCACACATGAAAGCCAAAGACGTCATGATTCTGTCTCATAATGGTGAGTTTGTACACTTCTCACCCCCCTGAATGGACTTCTTACTAATAAAGGTATAAATGCATAAATTTACGATTTCATTTTCAATAAATGCTTTAAAGATCCGGGTCATGGTGTGTCCGGAGCCAGTCCCAGAAAAATCAGGCCCATCACACACACACACGCACACGTTCCCACACACCTAGTTTTTGGACAATGAAAGGAATATCATCGTGGGAGAAACATGTAGAACTCTGAACAGGTGACCCACCGCACCACCAGACTGCCAAAAGCTCAGAGGTGTATTGAATGCAAATGTAATAATCTGTGAGCTTCATGTTCAAGCAGGGTGGCAGGGTGATGTAGTGGTTAGCATGTCCGCCTCACAGCAAAAGGTCCTGAGTTCAAGTCCTGGGCTTTGCAACAGTATTTCTGTGTGGAGTTGGCATGTTTTTCCTCTGCCAATGTGAGTTTACTCGGGGAATTCCAGTTTCCTCCCACAGTCCAAAGATATGCACATTAGCTTTATTGGCTGTTCCAAATCGCCCCTCGGTGTGAGTATGAATGTTTGCGTGTGTGTGTTAGCACTACTGTGGTCTGTTCAGGGTGTACCCCGCCTTCGCCCAGAGTTGGATGAGATAGGCTCCAGCTTTCCCGTAACCCTAATAGTAGGATTAAGTGGTTCGGCACATAAATCAATGTTTAAGGGATTCTCAGCATTTTTTAAGTTTTGTACATGGAACCCTTCGTGATGAACCTTTTTTAAATGATATATTTCTACCTAGAACCTTTAAAAACCCAATTTAAAATTATGCATTTCAGCAAAACTCTAAGATAATTCTGACAGGACGGTTTGAATCTTACATCTAGCTTCTGGTGAGTTTACTTTCAGTATTGACTTCTGGATAAAATAATCAGCTGAGTTTTGTATAAGATATCGATCCTGCAGCGTGACTCCTGACTTCTCCCATTCTAATGAGTCGGCAGGTCCAGAGCAGCTGATGTGAAATTTTCTCCTTGATTTACATCCTTAATTGATTAGCTGCTTCGCTTTGCTTTCACAAGTAAGCATTAGCAGCCCCACAGTGCTAGCTTTTATCACTCATTATTAATTACGACTGGCGGTAAACGCTGTGCTGGTCTTTGAGTAGCGTGTAGTGTAATTTCAGAGTGTAACGTGAGTACAGAGAAAACAGAAACTCATAGACATTTTGGTTGAAGATTAACAAGCCTGGTCAATTCAAACCTTTTTAATCATAAGCATGTGTGGTGGTAGGAAACTTAACTGACGCGGGGTACACCCTGAACAGACCATCGCAGGCCCAGCACACACACACCACCATTTACACTCGCAGTCACAGCTTTTAATTTCATTTGTATTTTCATGAGCCCCTGGAGAGTCGGCGAGTGCCCCTCAGTTCTGTCTTAATCGTGTGCCGCTCTCCAAATTAAGGATTAAATTAATGTTGGCTCGGTGGTTAAGGTTCTGGCTTACTGATCCAAACGCCCAGTACCACCAAGCTGCCACTGTTGGGCCCTTAACCCTCAACTGCTCAGTTGTATAAATATAAAACTCAGTCGGGATAAAGGTGTCTGCCAAATGCCATGAATGTAAATTTCAATGTAAACAACTGAACTACTGGACGGTGTAATCCGCAGTAATGTTTAGTACTCAGATGCATTGGTTACTGTGGCTTCATGGACAAAAAGAGCTCGGTGATCATTCATTTTCTAAGCCACTTAATCCTGATTAGGGTCGCGGGGAGGCTGGCGGTCATCACAGCTGACTCTGGGCAAGGGTGGGGTACCCCCTGAACAGGGCCAACACACATACACAACCATTCACACTCACTGTCACACCTAGGGGCGGTTTGAAACAGCCAGTTAGCCTACTGTGCACATTTTTGGACGGGGAGAACATTCAAACTCCTCACAGAAACACCCTCGCCGAGCCCGGGAATCAAACCCAGGACCTTCTTGCTGTGAGGCAGACGTGTTAACCCCTGCGCCATTGTGCCGCACAAGTCTAAACAATTTGTAAAGATAACTTTTTGTATGTAAATGTAAGTGTGTCACGGTGGTGCGGTGGTTAGCACATCCGCTTAACAGCAAGAAGGTCCTGGGTTTGAGTTCTGGGCCCGGAGATGGTGTTTTTTGTGTACCCTTCCTTCACCCTGAGACGGCTGAGATAGGCTCCAGCCTCCCTGCTAGGATTAAGCTCCTTAGAGAAAGAATGAATGAATGAATGTAAATGTAAGTGTAGACACCTAATGAAAATCACACAATTTCTCCAAGGGTGCCACAGTGGTCCTGGGTTCGAGTCGCAGGCTGGGCACAGGCGTTTCTGGTGTTTGCATGCTCATGCCCTTCCACAAAGACATACTCATTAGGCAAACTGTTGGCAGGGTGTCCCTGCTTTCCTCCAGAGCTGGCTGAGATAGGCTCCAGCCTCCCTGCAACCCTCATTAAGGATTAAACGGCTGTCAAATGATGTGACAATTTCTGCAATTAATGGACTACAGTAGTACTGATGTATATCAGGTGTATAGATATTTATATTTCTGGTAAATTGTGCTGGTAATAAATATTTTCATCACTCATGAAATAAATGTTAAGTATTTATGTCCTGAATGAATCTTTGGCTGAGAAGTGGTTCTTATACAAGCAGTGGCAAGTGAAAATAGAGGCATGCGATTGAGCTTATACGAATAAACTTCCAAACCACGAGAATCCCACCACTGAATAATTTACACAGTGCTGAGCCATGGGAATCCAATACACTGCAGCCAAACTACACACACACGTGCGCACGCACACACACACACACACACGTGCGCACGCACACTAACCTGGAGTGGAAAAAAAGTCAGCAAAAATACTTAAAAGGGCCAATGTACAGACCTTCCCGAGTGATAATATACTGTTTGAAAGGCTTGTCTTCACAACCCATAAGGAGGAAACCTCAGCCATGTGCCTTCAGCTGTGTGTCATTTAAGGAGAGAAGATGACAGACATACAGTTTATACTTTCACATTCCTTATGATTGATTTATGCGAACATTTCCAGTGTAGACTAAATCCAAGGCCAGGTTACTGCAACAGATCTGAGAAACGTGTAAGAATTCACGTGACATGGAGGGGAAAAAACACGTAAGTGCATGCAGCATTTACCGTAACAAAAGCCCGCCTAGTTATATAGGAAAAGCCAGGCTAATTACAAGTTCTATAATAACATGCAGGGTTCAATCCAGTATAATACTTAAATTGTGTTATACAGTTACGGACAGCAGCCTGCTGGGTATTCTGGGAAATCTGAAGCACTGCTGGGAGAAACAGATTCAAAAGATCTGCATGGGAGTCAAGAGGTAATGGGCTACATTTCAGTTAGTTCAACATCAAGTGGGAGAGATCGAAAAAGGAAGAACAATAAGCAATTATGGAACGAGGTGAAGAATGATATGGAGAATTATTCGATCGAGGCGGTGTTATTCACTGAAGCCGATTACCCCTCCACCCTGCCCCTCCCCGCCTAAATCGAATATTTCTCCAAATCATACGAAAGCTGAAATTCTATAATACTGGGACCTGTTTGTCTCGGTGCTCATGCCCAGAAATACATTTCCCGCACAGCATCATGTGAACAAAGCGAAACTCTACGTTTTGGAGCCCATTTCGGCTCCTGATGATGAACCTGGAGCAGTTCTTCACTCACACTTTGAGGAGGTTGAAAAGATGCAGTTAAGATGCAGAAATGCTAGTTTAAAAGGCACGAAATCTAACTTGACAGAGAGGTCCGTTACGGCTAACTAGTACCTACAGAACCCTGACAGAGTGTGAAGTCACCTACATTCACCATCTGACAACCATTATTCAAGCAGGCACCACAAAAAGGGGGGATAAAACCACTTAATCCTCATAACCCTGAGAACATGATGCCAGTGACTGGTTTATGACGGAACATGAATCTGCCGAGTTGTTTAGCGAGCCGCGTTAGCATTATCGCTGCCACCCCGTTCCCCCTCTACGCCCATGTTAGTGAATGAGAACTGATTTGCCTTCCATCTGACCCCCTTCCTCACAACAGTCTGCCTGATTAAGTTCTATTTCATAAATATTTCTTTTCTTAATTTTACTCTCGGAAATCCATTACAAACCTTTCTGGGGTTTTACACTTCAACATCATTCCACTACAACAATCCGCACTGCTAGTCCCTGTTTCGTAAATGGCCAAATAAATAAATAAATAAATAAATAAACAAACAAACAAACAAACAAACAACCAAATAAATAAATAAATAAATAAAATCCCTTTGCATGTCCGTCTCTCTCTCTCTCTCTCTCTCTCTCTCTCTCTCTCTCTCTCTCTATCTATCTCTCTATCTTTGCGAGAGAACCACTCTGGACACCCGGACCGGTGCTGGTTAGCTGTATACAGTATATAGCTGCCTTGTAACGTCATGCTGCAGACTCAGTGGGTTGAAGTGGGCTTGAATTTACTGTATTTCCTCTTATTTCCAGCCAGACTAACGTCGTTAATTCATTCGTTTTCAAGCTTAGTGTCCTGAGAAAAAACGAAAAAACTCAAATGTTGATCCCTGACATGGTTATTAAAGCATCCAGGCACACAACAACTTGTACCTCGCATTTTGACTCTGTCAGTGCGTCCTCAGCTGACACACATTACCCACAATCCCCTGTGTGACTTAAATCCAATATGGCAGCTATGCAGTTTTCCTACTGTTTTATTATTCATTTAATATATTTTTAAAATATTCATGGAAAATATATAAGAAGGCAGTGTGGGATAATTGCCCTTGCCACTAGGTGGAGCTGGGTACTTGGAAGTGCCTACCTTACTGAGAAAGGACAGAGGAAGAAGAGCTGATGTCACGTCGTCATGTTAGCTGTATGTACTCCGATACACGTCATTCTTGTGAATATTTTTGTTGAAGTAAAATTAATAATATATTTTTTAAAAGCTATATGTGCCCACAGTTAGTAAATAAAGTGAATTAAATTGTTTGAATGGTTGTGTCTTTGTTGGCCTTGCGAAATTCTGGCTATTCAGGGTGTACTGCGCTTTCGCCCAGGGTGACGAAAGAACCCTCGCTGCACTTTGGGATACTGATCCCACTGTCACAACCACAACAGTGCGTTATTCCTTAGATAAAAGTTTCAGGAATATCCACAAATTCAGATGTAACACGTTTGAGCAGAGAGCATGTGCTAGCTCAGCTAGTCTTAATAAGTAATCTAAATGCTTGGCAGTATAAATACAAATTATAAGCAACCTTACACCAATCAAATGGATCTTTTAAATCTCTGATATTATACCCATTATCAGATCTTCCAGTGGCGAACCAAAGTATGATTCCTAATCCTTATCCAGAAACCTCCACCGTTCTTCAGAGAGCGGCATCCCCCGAAGCACTAAACCTCCCCCAAAACACTGAATTTAAGTGTTTGGCTTCCTCCTCCCATTTATTATTTTTTTTTCCACTCTGTTTACTCTGCTCTTCTCTGGGTTTGAGTCACGGGTTCAGAGGTATCTGTATTTAGTTTGCATGCTCTCCCCAGATAAATCAATGATTTCATTTTGGCTGTAGTTGTTAGCATGTCCATCTCACAGGAAGAACGTCCTCAGTTTGAGTCCCGCACTCGGCATGGGAGTTTCTGTGTGGAGTTTGCATGTTTTCCTCATGGATGCATGGGTTTTCTAAGGGTACTTCGGTTTCCTCCCACAGTCCAAAGACATGCACGTTAGGCTGTTTGGCTGCTCCAATTTGCCCCTAGGTGTGAGTGTAAATGACTGAATGGGTAAGTGTGTTGGCCCTGTGATGTACTGGACCTACCTACTAAAATACAAACAAAAAGTAATCAATTCATTTATTTGCTGAATCGCTTAATCCTACTTAGGCCGCAGGAAGGCTGACTATCTCAACCATCTCTGAGCGAAGGCCGGGTGCACCCTGAACAATTTGCCCCTCCATCGCAGGGCTAACACACAACCATTCACACTCATACCTGGGGGTAATTTGGAAGAATCAATGTACATTAGTCTAATATGCATTGGACTGTGGGAGGAAACTAGGGTACCCAGAGGAAACCCACACAACCATGGGGAGAACCTGCAAACTCCACACAGAAATGCCCTCACCAAGCTCGGGACTCAAACCCAGGACCTTCTTGCTGTGAGGTGGGTGTGCTAACCACTACACCACCATGCTGTCATTGATCACTACACACTGAGTTGTATTTGACACTGTCTCCTTTATAAAAAATAATGAATAATAATATTTTTTAAATAATAATTAATTATAATATATGAAAAATATAGTGTGAGTGTATAGGGGGTTGTGTAGGGGGTTGTGTAGGGGGTTGTGTAGGGGGTTGTAGAAACATGTTTAAATTCCTCCTTAAATTACTTTTATTATGTAAAGCTGCTTTGTGACAATGTCAATTGTAAGAAGCGCTACACAAATAAAACTGAATTGAATTGAATATAAAAGTATATTAGTATATTAATGTATTTATTTTAGCATAACTTGGAAAAATTAGAATTTTTAAAAATCATGGCTGCTGTGAATGGCTTTTCCTTTTTTTTTGTCCTTTAAAGTTTCCCATTCAGTTCCAGGTGGATTAAATAAAGATGAAGTTCAGTGGAGTCTCTTGGAAATAAAATGGAATCGGATCCACGATGTGTTTCTGAAACCGTTAGTTTCCTCCTGTACGTGAGTGTTAATGACCTGCACCGCCGCCACGATATTAATAACATCACCATCTTTTCCCTTCTTCTGTTTCTTATCACTCGATCTCAGACTTTTACACTTTCTACCAATCGCTGTTGCGCTAACAAGTTATCACACACGCACAAGATCGTGTGCTTGTGTAGGTTTCCTCTGGGTTTTCTCCCACAGTCCAAAAACTTGCACAGTGTAGGAACTGTCTGTTCCAAATCACCCCTAGGTGTGAGTGTGAGTGTGAATGGTTGTGTGTGTGTTGACCTTGCCATGGCCTGGCGAGCTGTTCACGGTGTACACTGCCTTCACCCTCACCAGGTAACCTTTATATTCATCCAAAATGAATTGATAATGGAAGATAAAACACAGACTGGATCATCACTCGTGAACGGGGAGATTTAAATGTAATTCAGAAACGATGCGGCGGATCATGGGGAGCAAACCTTGATAACAAAACCTCGGCTGAGGCTGCACTAACTAACTAACTAACTAACTAACTATCAACATTATTCACCATTGTTTATTCTTCATTAGTGGATTAAACCCATCACTTTTACACCCCCCCCCCCCATCCCAAACTCTCCAGATAGAAAAATCCAGTAAGTGAAATTTTCTTTTGCAGTCAAATGAACAAAATCATCAGGAATGATATGACGACTACGTGCCACTCCATCACATCAACAAACCTTAGACTTCCATAACCTAGAACTCTTACAGTTCACTCAGTTATTCCATGTTACAGGACGAGGGCAAGCACGGAAACCAAGCTCCTCTTCCACGCACACTCACACGCACACGCTCGCATACGCATGTCTGCGCGGCAGATGTAAATCCTCAGTTTCTCAGCTGAGCACAGCTGCAGACTTTTCCTTCCTCTCGGAGATGTTTACAGTCACCATGATCTAAAGGCATCAGCTCGTTCCACAACCCACTTACTTGATCCCACCTTTTTTTGGCCAAGACCTAATCAGTATTCACACAGAGAACAGTCTGTCCCTACACCTTAATAACCAAAGTATAAACTGAAACAGGGATTGGATGACTTTGGGCTGCGACTGCATGGCAATCACTATTTTCCTGACACAGGAGCCAATTTAGTGGGATTCTCTCGCCCCAGACGGTGTGTTTGGACTGTGGTTTTGATCCATCATGTCACAAACCTCTCTCATTAGCAGAAAGTCAGGGAAATCTTTAGCGATGGATGTTAAGCCAGGAGAAAAATCTCAGGCTGGGTGCTGGGATTACATTTAACTCACACGAAACACCCCCTGCTCATCTTATTGCACGAGAAGGAACTTAAAAGGTCTCGCTCCAATTATTTACATCAGGTCTGAGTTTAGTGTTTAATCTTTTAAGAAGTTCAATATTAATACATATATATGTACATATTGTTTGTTTTTATAGGACTACAAGGTGTAACACAATCTTTCTCACAGCTGTCGAGCATTTTTATTACAAAAATCTTCTCAAGGTCATTATTAACAGAGAGAGAGAGAGAGAGTGAGATAGAGAGATGGGGGTGGGGGGGAAAGAGGGGGAGAGAGGATGACAGAGAAGGAGAGAGAGAGGGGAGGAGAAAGAGAGAGAGAGGGGGGATGAGAGAGAGAGGGGGGAAAGGGAGAGGG
>JAOUQZ010043217.1:0-13537 GCA_028564935.1 Neosilurus hyrtlii | reverse complement strand
TTTGTAAGAGAAAGCTCTGCCCCCTGCAGTAGTCCTCAGTATCAGAGGTATCACTAAGCAGCCTGCACCTTTTGATCATAAACAACAAGTTCTAAGATAATGTGGTACAAGACCATTAAGTGCTTTATAGGTTAAAAGTAGCAATTTATATTCAATTCTAAATTTAATTGGGAGCCAGTGCAGTGTAGATAAGATCAGAGTGATATGCTCATGTCTTCTGGTTCTAGTAAGAACTCTTGCTGCTGCATTCTGGACTAACTGGAGCTTGTTTATGTACCTATTAGAACATCCAGACAGTAACGCATTACAATAATCTAATCTCAAGGTAATAAATGCATGGAAAAATTTTTCCGCATCATGCAATGACATCATATTTCTTACCCATCCAAGTACTAGAACGCTATCCGAGTAATATTATCTACATGAGCTTTAAGTGAAAGACCAGGGTAAATAATGATAATAATAATAACCACTCCAATAATAATAATCACTCCAAGATCCTTTACTGCTACACACGACAAAACTGAAACACCATCCAAACTTACTACATAATCAGAAACCTTATTTCTAGCTGCATGTGATCTGAGTACAAGTACTTCTGTCTTATTAGATTTTAGTAAGAGGAAGTTAGTAAGCATTCAGTGTCTAATGTCCTTTACACAATTCTCAACTTTATTAAGCTGGTGTCTCTCATCTGTCTTTGCTGAAATTTATTTCTGTGTATCATCAGCGTAACAATTAAAGCTAATACAATGTTTATGAATAATATTAACCAAAGGGAGCATGTATAGAGAAAAAAGCAGCAGGTCTAAGACAGAACCTTGTGGAACACCAAACTTAACATTAGAACTTAGAGAAATCACCATTTACATCTACAAACTGATAACGGTCAGTTAAATAAGATTTAAACCAGTAGAGGGCCATTCCCTGAACTCCAACAACATTTTCTAATCTGTCATAGAGAATAATATGATCAATAGTGTCAAAGGCTGCACTAAGGTTAAGTTACACAAGCAGGGAGACACAGCCGTGGTCAGAGACCACCAGTAAATCATTTATCACCTTAACGAGTGCTGTCTCTGTGCTATGATGAGGCCTAAATCCTGACTGATACATTTCATGAATGTTACATCTACAAAGATATGAACATAACTGCTGCACTACAGCTTTTTCTAAGATCTTCAAGATAAAAGCGAGGTTTGACATTCATCTATAATTGGACAGCTGATATGGGTCGAGGTCAGATTTTTTCAATCAAAGGTTTGATAAGTTCTAGTTTAAAGGATTTAGGAACATAACCAGAGTCTTTTGAAATAAGGGTGCAGTTCAAGTGTTCTGAGAAGATAATTGAATACAGAAAAGTGGTCAAGCTCTGGCTGTATTCTGGATGGTTGTCCAGAGAGCTGTAACTACCCACAGAATCCTCGGAATCCACAGAATCCAGACGCTGTGGGATATAATAACACATGGATATGTTTATTAGATGTATTATGTTTCTAATCTCTGTAATCAAGTGTTTAAAGCACGGGAAGTAATGGCGTCTTCCATACCATACAAACAATCACAGTGTTAACACCAAACACCTGCTATAACTATTCAGATATAACCTTTAATCTATTAATGCTGATATAACTTCGTGATGATGGCGGTGTTCTGTGTTTGTGGTCAGAACTCAGAAACATCAAGAAACATCCTGAAAACAAAAAAAGTTGAACGAGAATCACACCACCGCACTGCCGAGTTATTGATTGTGATTGATTGATAGAGAAGGTGTTGAGTTCTGGATTGTGATTGGTCAGGAGAGAAGGTGTTAAGTTCTGAATTGTGATGGGTCAAGAGAGATGGTGTTGAGTTTTAGATTGTGATTGGTCAGAAGAAGTGTTGAGTTCTGGATTGTGATTGGTCAGGAGAGAAGGTGTTGATAAAAGGCAGAGCTCCTGATAGATATCTCTATTTATAGGTGTCTGAGGCTGGTGTTATAAGAGTAATGTGGCTCCTTTAATGAAAAAATAAATGAATGAATAAATAAATTCTCATAAGTTTCCCGACTACAGTCTGGAGTGAAAGAAGGAAAGGTGAACACTGAGTTTTCTTTTTACTGCTCTACACTCGCTGATTTCTGCATTCATTTATATCCCCTGTATTGTTAGCTTAATTATCCATGAAATCAAGTGCATGCTCCATGCTCCCATTAATGTTTTAAGTTGTTTTGCTAAAATGAAAGGTTTTTTTTGGTGGGGTTTTTTTGCTGTTCTTTTATTCTGTGCGAATCTGAATGGTGGTGTATGAGCCCCCTATTTTGGGGGGTTTTTGTTTTGTGATGGAGCAGCCTTATTAGATTTCCTGTGGTGGCACAGGGCAACCATCCAAAACATCTTTCATACGTATGGGGTTCAGGTCAGGACCTCCACTATAACTGTGACTATCTATTATTAAACTAGTGTAAGAGAAATAAAACACAAGGAGATGGTCGGTTTTGGGAATATAATCAACTTATGTTTTTGTAACAGTGACTCCATTCGTTTCATCACACCACCATGTAGTTGATTGTTTTCTTCCAACGTTGATTGTTTTAGCCCATCTGGTGCCCCCCCCCCACCCCCCCCCACCCCACCCCCCCACCACCCCAATCAGGAGGTGAAGCCGTGGATATTTAGTGAAGGAAACT
The DNA here is from genome assembly GCA_028564935.1 of Neosilurus hyrtlii. Taxonomy (NCBI): domain Eukaryota; kingdom Metazoa; phylum Chordata; class Actinopteri; order Siluriformes; family Plotosidae; genus Neosilurus; species Neosilurus hyrtlii. The sequence continues at coordinate 10,869 of JAOUQZ010043217.1, read as the reverse complement.
ACTGGAATACTGTTTACGGTTTATATTCAGGGTAAAATTATTTTAAATGACCACATACTGATGAAATTTTCATTACACATACACACACACATCCTTTCACTTCAACATGAAAGAAATGTTTCTTTGCCTCATGCAGTAACACTGCTGCACATCACTGTCTGCTGTGTGCATGTCATGCGTTCTCAATATTCACCCGTTATGCAACTCTTTATGCCTCGGAGTCATGGCATCTCCCACCATGCCAGGAAGACAGCTCAACCATGTGCAATCATTTTTTTAACACGCCTGTAAACAGTCGAGGGTCTGTTCCAGTTAATGTGATCAGTATGCATGTGCATTTTAACTTTGATTGTTTACCACAACAACAAGAACACGTGCTCGAAGAACAACAAGGCTTCGAACAAAAGCACTGGGAAAAACAGGAGAAGTGGAAGGGGAGGGAAGGGGGGCGGGATGCTGCTCAGTTGCCATGACAACCATCAGATTAGGCAAGCTGAGCCAAGCTGGCACTAGTGCGGAGGGTGGGGGTGGAGAGTGTTAGGAAAAGCACGGTTATGCAAGCAAAGAACGCGGAGGAAATCTCAACAAAGAAACCGTAGCAAGGAAAATTCCATTGGTGGAGAGCTCGTGCTGCAGGAGACACTCCACAGCATACCTTCGTCTTTGCTTTTAAGTGTGAATGTGCTTCTTGAGGGACACGCATCATCTAATGCATACAACAATACACCATTTATTCACTTATCTATCAAAATTTTTTTTTTTTATAAAAGTTTCCTATAAGGTCTTTTATAACATTTGTTTTTATCACAAAACAGTGCCCTGGTGGAGGTTTTTTAATCACTGGGGTTTGTTTATCTATTTGTTAACAAAATCCTGTCAACACCCATGCACAGATACTCACCAAACTTGGTGGGGGCATAACCCTACCTGAGTCCCAGACATGATTTAATTCTAGAATGTATGGAGATCATTAGATACAAGGAGGGACAGACAGGGAACTGTACACCATCTTTTAAATGACACATTTACCGTTGACCTTGAGTGACACTCAAAGGTTAAAATTAAGGTCTTTAGATTTTGAGTGCTAATCACTTGAAAACTCTCACTCATTTATCTCCTCTGACTCTGTGTAAAGGTGGGGTACACCCTGAACAGCTCACTGGTCCATTTCAGGTCCATCACACCCACAACCATTCACACTCACATCTAGGGGTAATTTGGAACAGACAATTAGCCTAATGTCTGTCTTTGGACTGTGGGAGGAAACTGGAATGCCGGAGGAAACCCATGCCGAACATGCAAACTCCACACTCAAATGCTCTCTCCAGGCCCAGATCTCGGACCTAGGTCCCTCTTTCTGTGAGGTGAAGGCGTGAACCACTACACCACCATGTAATCACCTTAGAATGAGCACAGATAAAATCGAGGACAGAGAAAGACAAAGAGAGAGAGACAGAGAGAAAGAGAGAAAAAGAGAGAGACAAAGAGATAGAGAGAGCGAGAAAAAGACAGAGAAAGAGAGACAGAGAGAGAGACACAGATAAAGAGAGACAGAGAGAGAGAGACAGATAAAGAGAATGATCGAGAAAGAGACAGAGAGAGATAGGGAGAGACAGACAAAGAGAGAGGGGGAGATAGAAAGACAGTGTGTGTGTGAGAAAGAGAGAGAGAGAGAGAGAGAGAGAGAGCGAGAGAGAGAGAGAGAGAGAGACAGAGAGAGAGAATGCTGTAGTGATTGTAGTCGTGTGAGTTGTATATAGTGTGAGAATCTTAAATCCACAGAGATTTGAATTCATTTCTTTTCACCTGAGCAGTTTTATAAATTTTTCTTTTAAGTTTTATAAAGTGTGTAAAAAATGAAAAAAAAAAAGAGTTGAAGTATTCCTTTCTCGACCGACACGACAATGTTGGAATGAAGTTTGCAAAAATCAGTTAGAAGTGAAAAAACATCAGCCCAGATGATTGGAGTTAATGGAGGGAGACGGCGAGGAACGTTAAGCAGAAACGTTTTTCCTGAGTGTGGAGGAACAGGAGTGCGATGGCCTGGCGAGCTGTCCGGGGTATACTCTGCTAGAGTCGGCTGAGATGGGCACCAGCCCTAACCCTAACCCTAACCCTAATTAGGATTAAGCGGTTCAGACAATGAATGATGAACATGAAATAAGTTACAGACCCACTTGCGACTCGTTCCTTTCACCATGGTCTGACGTGTCACACACCTCCAGCATGGTTAGGATGAACTGATTCTGACTCAATGCGGGCTTTATTGTTTCTGTTTCAAGGATTTTCTTTTTTTTCAGGAGAGGAACAAATAGAAATTGGTTCTCTTCTGATGAAGTTCAGATGAATTTTGAAGACAAGAACAGAATTGTGGGAAGTTTTTTTTTTTTTGTGGCTGTGCCATTAACGGGAGTCGTACCTGCGCTTGTGCCGCGTACTTTACTATTTGGATACGCATAAGAGCATGTTGAAAATTAAGGGGAATGTTACGGGTAAAAAAATCAGATGTCCAGAATCTTCTTAATGACACCAAATATAGTCAAAGTTCCATTGGGTACATTAGCAGAAATAAAGACATTAACTTCAAAGCTCATGCCTTTATTTCGGAATAACTCCATTCACTGACTACAAGGAACTGTTGCATACACTCCTCTTTCTCTTTTTTCTTTCATAAACATCCTCCTCTTTCCTGTTTTTTTCATCTGTAATATCATTTCTATTTGGATCAAATCAGTTTGTACTTCCAAGTCAAACTTAATGAATACCTCCTCCCAAGTACAAACTTGGTGTTGGTTTGTTTTTATCGCCTTTTAGTTAAGAACTTGTTTATTTTTTAAAAAAATTTTTATCTTTGTTTGCGTTCCCAGCAAGGTTTGCTACGACCACTCCAGGCTATATCAGATTCAGTATCCATGTTAGCTCTGAGGGTATTATCTGCAAGTCTGCCTGTCCAGTTGAAATCTATTTTGTTTGTTTAGTGCAAGCCTAAGTGGAGTGTCATAAGCCCTTTTCCATTAAAAATTTCTTTGTGTTTTCCTCTTTTTATAATAAACTCCGTCCACACTGACACCTGTACCTGCGTCATCTCCTAACACCCAGCACAATGAAACTCTTACATTACATAGACATGTTGTTCGTTTCAGTTCAGGTTTATTACCCTGTGTTTGAGATTATAATAAACACCACTCTTCTGAGATGGGGTGCATTTGGATTTGAGGCATGGCTACAGGGATAGGATTCCAGTTTAAAAGTTTTAAATGCCAGTGTTTGAGTTTATAATACTTTATTGTACTTGTGTAGTTTATAGCTTTGTTTTTATATGTAGAAAGAGAAATGCTGTGATTATTTTTATAAATAATTCACAGCCAGCCTTTGAAGTTGGATGTTTTTCCTGTATTTTACCAGATAACTTTTCCAGTTCTTATCATTTTGGTTCTCCCATGCATTGATTCTGTAAATGAAAATAAAAAATGTTCTTTTCTGCTTTTAATTAAATAAATGAATGTGTTTATTTATTGTTAATTGAGAGTCAGAATCCTCCAAGATGCAGGAAAGACTTTAAAATACTCATTCACATGATGGTGAAGTTCACAGAACTCCACCAGCCGTCTGGGTGTTTCAGGATCATACACACACTGCCCTCTGAAAATAAATCCCTGAGGTGTTTTTCTTTTCTTCTGAAAACAGTTTCCCAAACCAGAAAGTCCAGCCGGTCCTCACATACTCATTGTATTGTTTAGATAATTGTGCCTATCCCATCAAGACTAAAGGTCTCCCTCTGTTTTTATTTGTCTGTCTGCTTCTCTTTCTCTGCTCTCATCTGGTTGTTAGTGGTGTGTATATGACTAGTCGGCATGAACTTGTTCTCTTTTATGACTTACCAAGGATGTGTGATACGACACGCTCAGGCCTTGTGGGATTGGAATTGTTTTGAAGCATTTTGACGACTCTTTGAGATCTTTAATGTCTGATCCTAGTGTTTGGTATCCAGTGTTTACTTCATGGGAGTTATGAAGCTAATGCTGCTAATGATAATCCTATGTCAAAGTTTTTATGTTTTTTTTTTAGCTAGTGGAATTGATGAGAATGAAATGGAGCTGAAGTAAAGCTGAAGTCTGACATAATAACAGTGAAACTGTGCTGGTTTTGCAGAACAAAATCCAGCTGATGAGTCTTATGACTCATCAAACAGCTAAACAGGACAAAAAAAATCAGGTCTAAGCAGATTTTCTCTGAGACGAAACGCTTGAGATGAGAGAAGTGGCGAAAATGTGCTGGATGTGGTTGATTAGGACACGCTGACTGCACGCTACACTGAGACATCACTGGGAGAGAAGAAAAAAACAGTTTGTGACCACGCCCACACGATGAATATTGAAGAAAAGGGGTGTGGTTTGTGTGACAGTCATACAGATCATCCTCTTGTTCCTCAGGCCGGAACCAGGGTCTGGGTTTGAGCTCTGTGTTACAGGAGAAGAGATGATGCTCATGTCAAGCAGTAAATGCAGTAAATGTTTTAAATTAAAACACAGTTATGTTAAAGGTTTCATGTATTTTATACTCATTCAAGGAATAAATAACTCTAAACAACACACAAACACCATAATGTCAACATCAACTCATAGTTACCACTAATACAAGTATTCGGCGGAGGGCTTGAAATTACTGGCACGTGTGTGTCCGTCTGTCTGTGAACAAAATCCTGACCACACCAGTGCACAGATTTCCACCGTACTTGGGTCAGACCAGACCCTACCTGACTCCCAGAGATGATACCATTTTAGAATGTCTAGGTCAAATGTCAAGGTCAGAACAAGGTCACACATTTTTTGAGATAGCGCACTTATTACTGGCAAACGAGCACTGATGGACATCCTGTTACTATCGAAACACTAATAGGAATCCATATACCTTGAGTGACCTTCAAATCCCAGCCAATTTGTTACTCCATAAAATGAGAGATTTTTCACTAATTTGATCATCCATGTACTATAGAACACACTGTAGGATGAGCACATGGGTAATAAGAACCAGAAACATATAGAGAATATTTTCTACATTATTCATGCTGCGTGGTGGAGGAACCCTGACCTCTAGGAGTGCACCTGTACTTATATAAATGCAACTCACCAGAAAACTGAATTGGTTTTTCTCACAGAAGCATTTCTCAGTAATTTTATTTGATCTGAATTATTTGAAAAATTGTCTACAGGTAACTAACTAATCATCATTTATGCATTAGTTACTTTAAAGGCCCATTTACACACAGTGTTATATATGGATATGGGCAGAGCTTTATCTCCTTATCCTACATTCATGTCATCAACATTTGTGCATGTTTTCTGAAAGTTCATGGATACAGTAGCATACCATTACAGCTCGTGGGTGTAGGGAAAACCTGAAGCAAGGAACGATGAATAATTTTTATTTGTTATGTGATTTATTAAAAAAAATTTAAACATGCAAACATGATTTAAAGCATACAACACTGCCTTCTTTTTTATTTTTATTTTTTTATGAACACATTATTACGAAATCCTCCAGGTTCGTTGTGTCAGAAATATTTGACTTTGAACTGCCCTCTAGTGAATATCTTAACTTACGGAATATGCATCATGTATATCGTATAAAATGTTTTTTCTCTAATGGGGGCAGTGGGGGCATGGTGGTAGGGTGGTGGACTACTGAGGTTGGAGGTTCAAACCCCACTTTCGATTGGTTGTCACTGCTGTCCCCCAGTTCAGCTAACAAGGTTATCAAAGGTCGGCCATGTCTCTTACTGTCTATGGTGAGGGGCATGCTGCATAGCTGTCAGTGTGTTTCTGCCCTGCAATGGCCTGGCGAGCTGTCCAGGGTGTACTCTGCCCTCGCACAGAGTCAGCCGAGATGGGCGACAGCCTCCTCCATGACTCTAATTAGGATTAAGCAGTTCAGAAAATGAATGAATAAATATTCTCAAATGGAAAGTTAGCAAAAAATAACCCTAAAGAATCATTTATACAAAATTCAACAAAGAAAAAAAAATAATTTATACAAAATCCAACAATCCAACAAAAGCATTTCTATTTCTTTTCTGTTAATTAAATACAAAGACACAAATGCTTATGGTTAACCTCTGCATGTTTCTGTGCAGAAAGAAATTTAGCTTGTGATACTATGATAACTTTCAACTCTGAATATTAAATTTTTACTAAACTTTTACTGGACATTTCCCCAATATTTTTAAAATACCTATATGTTTGAGAAATCGTCTATAAACAACTCCTCCTTCAGCATAAGCATTGCACGCAAACTCAGATTTGGTGGCAATTCATTGATTTTTTTGCTAATCAAGTCAAAGAATTTGCTAATGATAATTTCATCGTTCATTGATTTTTTGAACCGCTTAATCCTAATTAGGGTCACGGTGAGGCTGTCGCCCATCTCAGCCGAATCTGGGCGAGAGCAGAGTACACCCTGGACAGCTTGCCAGGCCATCACAGGGCAGAAACACGCTGACAGCTATACAGCTACTCTTGACGAAAATCAGCAATGGTTGTTTTACATGCCTCTCACCATAGACAGTGAGAGACATGGCCAGCCTTTTAAAGCCCAGTTAGCTGCACCGGTGGGACAGCAGTGACAGCTGGGTGATAGTGGGGCTTGAACCCCCGCCCTTGGGATCAGTAATCCAGCACCCTACCACCAGGCCACCACTGTCCCTGGTACTAATTTGAAACCAAAATTAATGCTGTTTACTTCCAGATTCTTTGATATGCTATCAGCTTGTACTGGAGAAGACAAATATTTTTGTTCAACTCCACAAGCCCCATATCAGTTTTCTGTATTTTTCCGTTCATGATATTGTACAGGGGAACATTGTGTTCTTCTTCAACTCTGTAAAACAAAACCTCACCATGTACATAATCTCAGTGTGGTCGTTTTCCAAAGAACAAATCCATCTCACTTTTTTTTTATTTAATCTCTAGCGAAATCCGAGTTTAAACACTAGTGCTGATAGCGTTAACAAGCTTAACGAGCGTGCACATTCGTCTCGTTCTTTCTGCACAGAGCAGGGTTGTGTTTTTAATCTTTTTTTTTTTTGGATGTTTTTCGTTTGTATGTTTCTTTTAAACAGAGTGAGAAAAGAATGTGACAAATTTACACACTCATTCCACCAGAGCAGCATGTTAACTGTTTTAGCTTAAACAAAAATACAGTACTTTATAAATTAAATAATGACCTCTAACCTGAGTACTGCATTTCAGTGAAACACAACCAAGATTTAATGGGTTTGCTTTTATATGACAGTAAATACCACCACTGTTTTCTTTTTAAAGAAATAAATGGTAAAGTTTTATGTTAAAGGAGAAGTTATTAGGTTTAACTGTAACACTTAGTCCTAAAAGTAAGATTTAGAGCCCCCTGCTGTCTGTCAGGTTAATTACAACAGGAGCGAAAACAACAAGTCTCTCACATTCTCCCATTTAACTCCTCCCCTTTTATCAGAACTACTTATAATAAAACCTCATAACTCAAAAACATTTCTTAACTTCAATTCTGGAATCAACCCCCACCCCCAAAACACACCCATCACAATGCTATTTTTGTCTAGCTTTGGATTCATCCACACACAAGATAAACAATAAAATTCATTAATTTATTAATTTTTCCTTACTACTTAATCCCATTAGGGGCGCGAGGAGGCTGGAGACTATCTAAGCCAACTCTGGGTGAAGGCGGGGTACACCCTCAACTGCATGCTGGACTATCGCAGGCCAACATGCACAACCACTTACATTCACATTCACAACTAGGGGCAATTTGTAACAGCCAGTTATCCTAATGTGCATGTCTTTGGACTGTGGGAGTCTTAAAGTCTGACCTCAGACAGTGTAAATATTGTTAAAACAGATATGCTATCAGAACCTTTTAAAGGCTTTAAATGTTGACACTAAGTCTCTTGGTGCATTGTGTGTGTATTTATTCTCCTGTGTGATGCCCCACGTATGTATCCGCGTGCAGTAATGATGCCTAGGCGGTTGCCGGGTAACACACCGCACAACGCCGTGTGGAAGCAATGTCATATCTTCACCCTTGAGGAACAAGGTTACCCAAAGGCAAAGACATTAGAGCAGTTGCCATGATACTTTGAGATACCTCACTAGGCACAGATAACTGACCCACGTATCAGTAAAGGATATGGCTCTGACTTGGAATTCTTAACACAAATTTTGTGTATATACATGAACCTATATAATTAAAATCCATGACTCAATTTTAACACTGGTGAGGAAGTTCTCAGCCCAAAGACCAGTGAGATTACTCTGAATGGTTCCACATATGATACAAACTATAACGAAGGCTGTGTGTCTTCTTCTTCTTTATGGTTCTTGCCTTCATTCAGCATTAGTGGCTGAGCTTCCAGTTACTTGGTTTGTATGTTCTGGGTACGCCAGATCTATCCTACAGTCCAAATATATGCACATTAGGCCAACTGCCTGTTCTGACTGGCCCCTAGGTGTGAGTGTGTGGTTGTATGTGTGTTGTCCCTGCAATGGACTGGTGAGCTGTTCAGGGTGTACCCTGCCTTCACCCAGAGTCGGCCTAGATAGGCTCCAGCCTCCACGCGACCTCTAGGGTAAAATGGTTCGACAAATGATGCAATGAAAGAATTTTTTTTTTGGCAAACTTGAAAAAAGAGAATAAAATATCTGAATAGGAGAAAACTGAGAACAGTTTCTGCTTGACCCCCAAATGACCAGGAAAGCAACAGAACGTGTCGAAATGCTGAAACAGAATCCCAGTGTTCTTTTGCAGTAATTTAATAATCTATCAAAACCTGGACACTCTCCAACAGGAAGTAAAATCCACACAGACTTTAAGAACATGGGTGTGGGATTGAATCCAGATTTTTCTTCTTTACAAACTTAAAAACAAACTCCACCACTACGTCTATATCATAAAAATATATATATACATCTTGTTTTGGTTCTGTATCTGTTTATAATAACAATAATGAGATCTTTTTGGAAAAGTGGAAGTCTGAGACCAAGTATTAAGGGCATTATTTTGTCATCATACTTTTTTTTCGTACTTTATTTGCATTTTGATTGCACTAACAACACACAAATAATTAAAAAAATAAAATTTGGTTTGAAAACAAAAAGCGAACAAAACACGACTGATTTAAGACAGGAGATTTGCTTTTTATTCGTCAAAAATCCGCAAACCAATCGCAAATTGCTCACAAAAGTTGTGGCTTGACCTCCTCACGGCTTTTTTATGTATTTATTATATAAATATCCGTATTTAAGTTGCAAAATATTCGCTTGCACGCAGGGTCGCAAAACATCTAGACGCGAATTTCAAAATTTGTAAATTAAAAAAAAATATTGCAAAAAATCAATTTGCGTCGGTTGCTTTTCTATATCACTTCTAGTGTGAACATCCCCTAAGAAACGGAAGAAGGAAAACGATTTCAAGAAAAATAAAAAAGATAGTAATGTTATTAATATTATGGCAGCTGGTGCAGGGGGCATTAACACTCGTGTACAGGAGGAAACAAATGGTTCCATCTTTATTTATTATACGTGGGATCTGAATGGGAAACTTTAAATGGTCATGTTAAGTTTTTGTTCGATTGTGTATCTGTTGTGTATAAATTGCTAAATTGTTTTTTACGTCTTCTATCTCACTCTCTGAGAATAAAAAATGTAAATAAGTAAGTGGTGTACAGGCTTTAACTTCCTGTATATAGATTGACTGAGAGATCTCCAGTAGATCAGGTCACATCCTGCTGATGACATGCAGCTGACAGCGATGCGGAGTTAGGTTTATGATACACAGCAATCCAGATAAGCGTTATTCAAAGGTACAGCTGTAAAAAATAAAATCCAGTTGAGTCCAGTTGAGTCTCACATGCTCATGAGTTCTTGGAGAGAAAAAAAGGAAAACAAAATGTTCACTTCATCTCAAGCGTATAGCTGATCAGCTGATGTGATGCTTCATTAGCCATATAGCAACGAGACTAATTATTCTCGCCAAGGACATCATGTTTTATAAATTTGTGGTTTGTTTGTGAGCAGAATTGTGTTAAAATTTATGCTTGGATTTTCATGAAATTTCTATCGGAGGTGGAGCTTTGGATAAGGAAGACTCTATTAGGTTTTGGAGATAATCTGACTCAAATACAGAATCCAGGATTTTTTTTTTATGGATTCTTTAGTAGAGTAAAATAAGAACAAGTATTATTTTTTCTGCTTTACATTTTGGTTCAGATTACTGGATTGGTTACTGGGCTCAGCAGTACAGAATGATTCAGGAAAGTGAGCAAATATTTTAAACTTTATTTAATTTCGAAACACTGGTTTAAAAGCAGTATTCTGTGACACTATGTGTGTGTGTGTGTGTGTGTGTGTGTGTGTGTGTGTGTGTGTGTGTGTGTGTGTGTGTGCTTGTCTTGATTTGGAAATATAGTCTGATGTCGGTTTAACCCTCATAGTATTAATTGGTTCTTCAGGTGAGACACTCTTTCCAGTCTTTTCTCACGATTCTCTCGATACAGGATCAGGTATTGGAAATCAACTATCAGATGTGCAGGTATCAGGTAGACCTGAGTACTGTATTGGTACGGTCTCTAAAAATAATCGTCACAGTAGAGATTATGCCTCTCAAGGATAAACTGTAAGTGTGAGTCCTGTAACTGACATGGATCTGTGGCCCTGCCAAATCAGAATACATCCTTTATTTTCTCTCAGACAGACAGAATGGATTTAGATGTGGAACTTAATGAGGTCCACCCGGGTGAAAGTCTTAGGTGTGTGTGTGTGTGTGTGTGTGTGTGTGTGTGTGTGTGTGTGTGTGTGTGTGTGTGTGTGTGTGTGTGTG
>JAOUQZ010043216.1:0-13544 GCA_028564935.1 Neosilurus hyrtlii | reverse complement strand
TGTGATTGGCTGATTAGAAATTAAGTGTTAATGAGCAGTTGGACAGGTGTACCTAATAAAGTGGCCGGTGAGTGTGTATATATATATATGTGTGTGTATGTATGTATGTATATGTGCCTTAAGATGTATTAAAAATTTTTAAGATGCAGTGTATCTGTTCACGCTACACACATAATTCTTATTGTCAGGGCATGAAAAGCGCTCACCGCCGTGGACAATTCACAGATCTGACACCCAAACAAAGCAGCCCTAAGACTAAGCCTCTTTGATTTTTCCCATCTATGACCCATGCTAACTGTGAAGCTCCGTTCACAAGAGTCACCTGTCCAGCTCCATCATGTCAATCTAAACAGTTCTTCTTTTTGTCCTCCAGCTCACAAAGGAATCAGTAGTCTGCCATCTAACATATGTCACCGTCAGTCAAGAGCTCACAGTGGATTCCCACTGAAGGGAAATGCTCCAGCCATATTGCTTGATGGGAGGCTGCTCCCTCACCAGCTGGCTTAGACTGAATGATGTGCAGGTTGATCTAGATAGTACAAGTAGGATCAAACATTAGTGGCTACCCAATGATAGAGTTAATTGTTAGTTGGCTTTTTTTTTTTGCAAGTAATTGGCTCGTTCTCTTCAGGAGCGGTGAATGAAGCTAGTAGGAATGGTGTAGCAGTGTTCCTGACTGTCGAAGCAGAATGTGATTTACTGAACTGATACTGTACTAGGATATATCTTTACTATGATATATGAAAATAAAAGAATTTTAAATGTTCTATGCTGCCATAACAGTTGATGTTAAGTGAGAAGGAGTTGATTGTCTGTCGTTTGCACTGACAGCAGTTTCAGAAGTCAATTAAATGTATTTTTGTGCTAGTTCTGGCACAATATATTAACGTTTCTATAGTAACACCTTATAGTGATGTGAAAAAGCACTTTGCCAAGAAGAAAATTTGTGTCAGTAAATTTTAAATATATTAAAATGTGAACTGTTTCGGGCAGCGTGGTGATGTAGTGGTTAACACGTCCACCTCATAGCAAGAAGGTCCGGAATTTGAGTCCTGGACTTAGTGATGGTGGGTCTGTGTGGAGTCTGCATGTTCTTCCCATGCTTGTGTGGGTTTCCTCCAGGTACTCTGGTTTCCTCCCACAGTCCAAAGCCATGCACATTAGGCTATTTGGCTGTTCCAAATTGCCCCTAGGTGTGTGTGTGTGTGTGTGTGATGCCCTGTGATGGACAGAGGAGCTGTATAGGGTGTACCACACCTTCGCCCAGAATCGGGTGAAGCCTGTTGAAGGTCACAGTTCAGATTCTTTTTCTGAATGTGTGTGTGTCTGTGTTCAGCTCCGCTTACAGCAGCAACAGAAAGAAAATACATAAAAAAATAAATAAAAAATAAACACATACACACAGAAGAAATCTTTCTGTAAAAAAACACATCAGAATCATCACATTTAACCCACCATCCCTCCGTCTGCAGCTGGTGTTTGACCAGGCTAAATATGAAGAGTAAGAACTGGGCAACTTTCACAGAGACCAAATTAGAATGGCTGCCCCAAACGGCAGGTCTTGTGGAGTTTTTCCAGTAGGATGTGTTTATTTCCTAACAAAAGTGGTCCAAGAGAGAACATCCAATGAACTGCTGACAGGGTCATGGGTGGCCAAGGCTCCTTGTTGACCAGCACAAATTGCTTCAAAATGTTTTGCTGGCTATGATTGGAAGATGTTAGGAAATAATGTGCATGGACTTTTTTCCCTGATGGCACGGATATAAAATGGGGACTCAAATAATGAGCGAGTGGTTTAGGGAGCGAGTGGTTCTGGCACCCCAGAGTCCTGACCTTAAACCTACTAAAAGTTTTCGGGATCTGCTGGGGAAGACTTTATGGAGTGGTTCAGTTTTTCCCTCATCGATTCGGTGAGAAATGAACTCAATACTAGATGGAAATAAATGCTGTTGCTTAAGTTTGCTGAAGGCGTTTCTGCGTTTCAGTGTTCTCGCCTTGCTTGTGTGGGGTTCCTCTGGATACTCCGGTTTCCTCCAGTCATCCAGAGACATGCACGTTAGGTTAACTGGCTGTTCAAATTGCCCCTTGGTGTGAGTGTTAATGGTTGTGTATGTGAAATGTATCCCGCCTTCATCCAGAGTCAACTAAGAGAGGCGCCAGCCTCCCAGTGACCCTAGTGTTGGGCTGTTTGGCAAATGGATGGATGGATAATAAGATACAGTGAACACACTGTGTAGCATGAGCATCCCCTATATCCATTGTGCTCTCATTTTACTAACATGACCTTTCTTTATCTCATGAGTTTTATATTTCACCCCTGCTCTCATCTGCATGTGAGGAAAAAAGCCTCTGTTCCCTCGAGGTGCAGCCGTCCACCTTTACACTAATCTTTTTGTAAAATTATTTAGAGTAAAAGATTAGAGTTTCTATTGAGTCTGTTCTGCTGGGCTGCTCTGCACGAATGCTTTCTCCCCTGTCATCAGGACCCCGTCAGGTGTCCTGCCACTCAGCAGCAATGTTACATCTGAACAAATCTGAACCAGCTGCACACACCTGGTTTGCTGATGTTGCCAGCTGCACAGAAAAAAGAGCCCTGTTGGATGCCATCACATGCACCACATGTTTTAGTTTGCCTTTTGCAATGTTTAAGCATTACTTAGTGTTTTTGAGCCTAAATTGGTGCTGTTTTTTTCCACACAATGCACAAGTGCCTAATGAGGGGTTTCTGTTAAAATATTATAAAAAAATTCTGGTGTGGTGGCACGGCAGTGTAGCGATTAGAACGTTCGCCTGACAGCAAAAAGACCCTGGGTTTAAAACCGGGACTCAGCTCTGGCGCATTTGTGTGGCGTTTACATGTCCTCCTCGTGGTTGCGTGTGCTCCTCTGGGTTATCCAGTTTCCTCCCACAGTCTAAAGATGTGTAAAACCCATCAGGATAATTGGCTGTTTTAAATTCACACAAGGTTGTGTGTGTGTGTGTGTGTGTGTGTGTGTGTGTGTGTGTGTATTGGCCCTGTAACTAAAGTTTTGGAAAATTTTTTTTATTTTTTTATTTTTTTTGGCAGTTATTACATTTATGTTTGTTGTAGATTGGATATGTTTGTAGATTGTTTGGAGCGGCATAGTGGCATAGTGATTAGGACGTCCGCTTTACAACAGGAAGGTCCTGGGTTCATTCTGTCATTCATTATAATTCACTTTTTATACCATCCGTCCATTTATTTTCAAATTGCTTAATCCTATTAAGGTCACAGGGAGGCTGGAGCCCATTTCAGCGGAAACTGGGCGAAGGCAGGGTACACTCTGAATGGCTCACCAGAAGCTGACACCTGAAGGAAACCCCAGTAAGCGTAGAGAGAGCATGCAAACTTCACACAGAAAAGCTGGAACCTGGGACTTGAACTACTGGAAAACTGGGATTTGCTAACCACTGCCACCGTGCCGCCATTGTTCATACTGCTTGTTCTGATTTAGAGTGGGGTGTGAGTTATTGTTGTTGTTTGGCATTAGCCCTGTTGTGTCTCTTTAGGTCCTGACCCTCTGTATTAAATAGTTCAAATCGATGGTAATGATCCTTTGTGTGATGTGTAGTGTGGCATACTGTAGCTGAATGGAGATGCTGTTGAGTTGGAAATTTCCACAAACGGACCTTACACTGACATACTCTGTTCTTCTGGAAACTGTCATTAATACTGTTGTTTATCCTTCTGGTCTCCTCCCACATATGTTTTATTTAATTTTATTTAAATTTTTGTATTTTTTTTTTTTGGACTGAATACTGGAGCCAAGGTGTTATGTATGAAGAAGAAGGAATAAATGTGAAGGGATATTAAATAAATAAATATATATATAGACAGACGGGGTAGGAAACTGGGGCATTTCTGGGTAGAATTTGCATGTTCTAATGTCTGTGTGGGTTTCCTCTGTGTGCTCCAGTTTCCTCCTACAGTCCAAATGTTGAAAGTCCATATTAATTTGCTCAAATACAGTCTAGATAATAAATTTGGGGGTTAGGGGGCGGAGTGACACCCTTGGTTTATTGTTTTCTATTCTGAACACAATAAAATCCTGTGCATTACTAGCCCAGGGTGCACCCTCGCTGTTAGGATGTTTTGAAAATGCACCTCGATTTCAAGGCATTCCCTAAATAAAGCAATGTTCTTTGTCCTATCTTTTCCCACAGCTCCACGTGAGCCATTTTGCTTTATCTCTGTAATGCAGCAGCTTGGGAAAATTTCCAGGTCCCCATTCACTCTTTATACACACCACTCTCTCCAAAACACCTCCAACACTCATGCAAGGCTTTAGAATCCCACACTTAACACATTTTACTGAACAGAAGTCGTATGTATTTTATTTTGGGTTGGTGCAACAACTGTGATGTTTATCCAAGGACATGTTGAGGTGATTGACTCAGCGTCTCAGCAGACTTTGGTGATCTGACGTCCAGTAATCGGACCGAGAAGAAGAAAAGTGCAATCTGAAAAGCGAACAAATTCATGAGTCACAGGATTTTGTTTTGCTCATGTCTGCTAGAACTGCTTCTGATAACACAGCAGTGCCTGCCTTCTCAAAAAAGCCTTCTTTTTCTAGTAAAAGTCCAATAAATGCAAGTAAGAACAATGCTGATGAAGCAGTAACCCCTGTTGAGAAAGAAACGGTTTGGTTGGAATCACGTAAACATAAAGGCTTTTGTGCTATTGATTATTTATTTTATTTTTTTTCTTATTTTCTTTCTTTCTTTCTTTATTGGCTCATCTTCTGCTTTGTCTCTGTGAGTCTCAAGTCTTTGTGAGTGAAGTTCAGGCATTGTTTTTTCTTCATCTTTCATTTTTTTATTTATTTTTAAATATACTTGCGGTGCTACACACATTTTTTGTGAGGGTCCTGACATGAAACTGTGATAAATTCATATTAAAGTGATGTTTGCCTCACAGCCAGAAGTTGCTAGGTTCGAGTCCCATCCTTAGCGATGGCATTTCTGTGTGGAGTGTGCATGTGCTCCTTGTGCTTGCTTGGGTCTCCTCCTGGTCCTTTGGATTCCTCCTACAGTGCACATTATGCTAAATGACTTTTCAGATTGCCCCCAGCTGGAATGGTTGTGTGGGTGTATGTGTGTTGGCCCAGCAATGGACTGAAGAGTTGTTCAGGGTGTACCCCACCTACGTCCAGAATCCGTTGAGGTATGCTCCTGCCTTCCCGTGATTCATTTGTTAATTTGTGGCTGGACATTTTCTAAGCCACTTAATTCTAATTAGGGTCGCGATGAGGCTGGCGTCCATCTCAGCCGACTCTGGGCGAGGGCGGGGTACACCCTGAATCAGGCTAACCAGGCTATCGCAGGGCCAACACACACACAACCATTCACACTTACATCTAGGGGCAGTTTGTGCATGTTTTTGAACTGTGGGAGAAAACCGGAGTACCCGGAGGAAACCCACGCAAGCACATGCAAACTCCACACAGAAGCACACAAGCCCAGGTATCGAACACAGGCCTTCTTGCTGAGAGGTGGACATGCTAACCACTGTGCTCTGCTGCCCGAAAAAATTAATACATTAATTATTTAATTAATTAATTTGAGTGTTATGGCAGACTACAAATTTAAGGAACAGTCTTAGAAATGTATTGAAGATTGAGAGGATTCTCATCTCTGAAAGGATGAAGATGGCAAGAGATGCTGGACAAGAACATCTGCACCAAATAAGGTGCACAACTGTTCTCTTCAACCACCTCCTAACTGTCTACATGTCTGCAGCATCATGATTACTGTTAAACAGAAACTTAATTGATCCATTAATGAATAGTTGACAAATCACCCTGCAAGTTTCTCTGAGGTTGTTCCAGGCTTATTTCTTCCACAGGCTTATTTGGCTGCTACAGAAAAGCTCATAAAGGCGCAAATAAGAAAATGTTTCAGGCCAACACAAATCAAACAAAGTGCAAGCTGTTTTTTCAATGTTAAATGACTAAATGTATTAGTCTATTGTGTGCATGATGGTGGCGTAGTGGTTAGCACCTCTACCTCAAGGTTAAAAAGGTCCTGTGTTCCGGTCCTGCGCTTGGCGAGAGCACTTCCGTGTAGAGTTAGCATGTTCTCCTTGTGCTTGCATGGGCTTCATCAGTGTTCTCTGGTTTCCTCCCACAGTTCAAAGTCATGCACTTTGGGCTTGTTGACTGTAAGTGTGAGTATACATGGTTGTGAGAGTTGCAGTGGGTCTGGCGAGCTGTCCAGGGTGTATCCCACCTTTACCCAGAGTCAACTGAGAGAGGCTCCAGCAGTTCAGCGAATGGATGAATGAATATGGTGTTCATAGCATTTGCTTAATTAGCCAACTGAAAAAATTGTTTAAAAAAATGATAAAGCCTAAACACAGTGATGTTTTTTACTTTCCCCTTGTTGGTCTTTATTTGTCCTTAAAGTAACATTTTATTTTTGTGCTAATTTTAAAATGTATATTTTACACTTTGTGAACCTTAATATAGATAGGATTAGAGATGATATATATGTATGTGCATCCACAATTTAATTAGCTAAAAACTCTGTCAAGCTTTAAGTTCAAGGTTCAAGTTTATTTGTCATATAATGAAACATTACTACCCACAATGAAATTCTTGGACTCAGATCCCCCTCAATAATGCACATAAGGACAAACATTGCACATAATGAAACAAGTATTGCACATAAGAACATATATTCATAAAATATAAAGTAAACAATACAAACTATATAATAAAGACATAAAATATAAGATAAAAAAGTCCAACACACATAGGATAAATATAAGAATACTAAAAGAAATACTAAAGTGGCTGTAGTGCAGAGATAATGGTGTGTGCATACTGTGTGCAGTTTGTCCAGTGTATATGAGCAGTCCAGTAGCCTGATGGCTTGTGGGTACAAACTTGCCCCAGAATCTGCTGGTGCGAGACCAGATGCTCCTGTAGCGTCTGCCCGATGGCAGGAGTGTAAAGAGTGTGTTGTTGGGGTGGCTGGGATCAGAGAGGCTCCGCTGAGCCTTCCTCCTACAGCCCTGTGTGTAGAGGTCCTGGATGGCTCTCAGTTCAGTCCTGGTGATACGTTGTGCTGATCTGACCACCTCATGTAGGGCTTTGCGGTCCAGAGCATTACAACTGCCGCACCAGTTACTGATGCAGCCAGCAGAATACTCTTGATGGTGCATCAGTAAAAGTTGGCGAGTATTCTGGAGTCCATGCAAACCTTCCCAGCCACCAAAAAAAGAAGAGCCATTGTCTCGCTGCTCTCGCAATCACAGCCATGTGATGCGCCTAGCTCAGATCCTCAGTGATGTTGATCCCCAGGAACCTGAAGCAACTGACTCTCTCCTCCTCTGTTCCCTCGAGGTGGATAGGGATGTGACCTCCATCCTGCAGTCTCCTGTAGTCCACGATGAACTCCTTGGTCTTGCTGACTTTCAGCAGCAGGTTGTTGTCCCAGCACCATGAAGTCAGGGCCTTCACCTCAGTTCTGTAAGCGGACTCGTCACCATCTGAAATGCAGCCGATGTTGGTGGTGTCATCTGCAAATTTATTGATGGTGTTGGAGCTGTGTGTAGCCATTCAGTCGTGGGTGAACAGGGTATACAGCAGGGGGCTGAGCAGACATCCCTAGGGGGCACCAGTGCTGAGCGTCAGTGTGGAGCACGTCACACTGCCGATCGACATCACCTGTGGTCTTGCCATTGGGAAGTCCAGGATCCAGTTGCATAAGGAGACACTGAGGCGTAGATCACATAGATCCATATGTTTCAAAACAGGGATTATGGTGTTGAAAGTGGAGCTGCAGTCAATAGATAGCATCCATAAATGTTCCTGTGATCTAGGTGTGAGACAGTGTACACAGCTAGCGCTACTGCATCGTTTGTAGATCTGTTTGAACGCTAGATAAACTGAAATGGGTCAAGTGTAGCAGGCAGTGAAGTTGTGATGTGAATTTTGATTATACACTAAAAGCATTTCATGATGATGGAGGTGAGCACTACTGGGGAATGATCATTGAGGCAGGTCACATTAGGTTTCTCTTGGACAGTAACGATGGAAGTCCTCTTGGAGCATGTGGGGACAACAGACAAGAGCAGGAAGAGGTTAAAAATGTCCATGAAGACATCTGAGCTGAGAGTTCCTGAGGACATTCTTTGGCCTGGGGTGCTGTCTGGTCCAGGAGCTTTCCATGTGTTTACCTTTTTAAAGTATTTACACACGTCTGCCTGAGGGATTTGAAAAGGACAGCTGTCCTCCTCTGACAGAAACTCTGGCTTGCTGTGGCATAGAAGGTGTTCAGCTCCTAAGGTAGAGAAGCAGTCACCTCCCCCATGTTAAAGCTCTTCCCCTGTAATCAGTGATGGTTTTAGCCCAGTCCACATGTAGCTGATGTTTGAGCCACTGTAGCAGGATTCCACCTTTCCTCTGTTCTGTCCCTTGGCCATTTTTATTGCTTATCTGAGATCGTACCAGGCTTTCCTGTAATTATATGAATTTCCGGATTTAAATGCAGCTGTCCTCGCTCTGAACGCAGCCGCGCACCTCTCTTTTGACCCACGGCTTCTGGTTGGGATAAGTCTGTACAGTAACCTGCAGTACGACGTCATCGATGCGTTTGTGAATACAGTCCAGAAAACTTTCCAGTCCATAGTGCGAAAGTAATGACTGAGTGTCTGATTGGTTGATCCAGCATTGAACCGAACACATCATGAGCTGCTCACACTTCAGCTTCTGCCTATAGGCTGATAGCAGCGGGACCGAGGAGTGATCTGATTTACCAGAGGCTGGTCAGGGGGCGGGCTTTGTAGGTGCATGCAAGCAGGGCATGCGACAGTAAACACTGTCCAGAAAGTTATGGCCGCGCATTGGAAAGTATACGTGTGGCAGAACTTTTTTCAAGTTCACCTTGTTAAAGTCACCAGCTTTGGCAGAACTTTTTCAGGTTTGTCTCGTTCAAGTCACCAGCCACGATGAAAGCAGCCTCCTGGTGAAGTGTTTCCTGCCGGTCGATTACCTCGTACAGCTGGTCCAGCCCCCGCGGGCGCTGCGGACTGCTATGAACTCTCTGGGCAGATAAAAAGGCCTACATTTGACCACGAGGTGTTCAAGATCCGGAGAGCACACTGATGAAACTGTTTGTACATCCACACACCACCGCTTGTTAGCCATAATGCACACGCCTCCTCTCCTGGGTTTCCCCGATTCCTCTATCTGGCCTGGTGGTTAATGGAGAGGCCCTCAGGAACAATAGCTGAGTCGGGTACTGAGGGGTCCAGCCATGTCTCTGTAAAAATAAAGACATTGCAGTCCCTAACGTCCCAGTGGAAGTTCATCCTGGCACGTAGTTCATTCATGTTTTCCAAATTTTGGACGATAGCTAGAAGAATGCTGGGAAGCAGGGTACGGTGTTGTCTGCTCCTTGTTCTTTTCCCTCTTTTCCTCCAGCATCTCAGCTCCACAGTTGTCCTATTAATACTTATGTCATGTCATTTTCTGAACCGCTTAATCCTAATTAGGGCCGCCGGGAGGCTGGCGCCCATCTCAGCCGACTCCGGGCGAGGGCAGAGTACACCCTGTACAGCTCACCAGGCCATCGCAGTAATACTTATTATTATTATTATTATTATTATTATTATAATTATTATTATTATTATTATTATTATTACTAATAATATTATGTATAGTTGTAGACTTCCATACTAACATTCTTGATGAAGTGATGTACCAAACAGTTGACCCTATGTTAATGTGGGCCTTGTGCAGTTCAGGATGAATTTAAACAGTAGATGGTGTTTGGTGTCATTTTCAATCTATAAAGTTCCAATTATTATTAAAAAAAAAAAAAAAGCCCAGCACTAATATGCTTCATCACAGCACTGTCATTTAATTACATTTTTAACACAAAACTGCTTTTTTGTGAGTGCTGCCTCTTTGAAGATGACTCTAGTCTTCTCAGCATTCTCTGAAGAGCACATATTAAATGAGGATCATGGCAATAAGCAGCATGAATAAACCTATGATCATTTTAGGGGTTAATACAGCATTTAAGGAAATAGTGTTTTGAAATATAATGTTAAAGTAAATGTTTAGCTAAGTTAATAAACTGGATTAGGTCATTCATTCATTTATTTGCAGAACCACTTACTCCTACTAAGTTGTACAGGTTGACTGGGCCAAGGCAGGGTACATCCTAAACAGCTTGCATGCTTATTGCAGAATCAACACACACACAACCATTCACACTCACACCTAGGGGCAATTTGGAAAAGCGGGCATGTCTTTTGGAATGAAGGAAATGAGTACCTAGAAGAAACCCACTGAAGCACAGGGAGAACATGCAAACTCCACACAGAAATGCCCTAGTCGAGCCTGGGACCTGAACACAGGACCTTCTTGCTGTGAAGTTGACGTGCTGCCCACTATGCTACAGTGCTACCCCACCACGATAACAAAAAAAATAAAATGCAGGGGCCCAAAATTTCATTTTGAGGCCTGATGTGGTAAATGGCCACTTAAAGCCGACTCACACATACGAGATATAGCCGGGAAATAGTACGACTTTGTTTTCAACTGGCTTTGGCCGAAAATACCGCCATTATGCTGAAAAATTAGAGGTCTAGTCAAAAACCTTTAAATATCGTATTGGTGGGAAATATCATACTTTTGTAATTCTAATTTCACACCAAATTTTTCAAAAATCTTTTTAACAAGACCATGAATAAGGATCATTTACCTCGAATGCTACCAACTTTTCCCGAAAATATGTGAATTCCATTTAAAATTTATTCAGTTCCCTTCAAAATAAAATTCGCTTGTACAAGATCACTTACGTGTGCGTCAGCTTTTAGATGTATTAGAAAATCATTGCAATTAATTTTGATTAAACAAGATGCATTGAAACACTGCTTGAATGCGATCAGGCCCCTGGTAGATGTGCTGCCATTTCAGTGTGGTTGTGTTGCTCTGATGTAGATATTAAAGCCATAACAAGCCATAAATAGTTCTACCATAGTGACAAGTACACGAGCAAATTTGTATGTGATATGCACATTAAAAGTCTTGAATACTTTTCTTAAAGTTTTTATTATTTCCATAGTCATATGTCTCATGACATAAATACTTAGTTTTAACTGGAGAAACCAAATTGCATCTTAAGAATAAAATATATGTTTATATTATAAACCGAACTGCAGCTGCACTCATAATATCATATATAGTGTCATGGAAGTAAAATGTAGTGTACATTACAACCGGTAACCCCACATGTATATAAATAGATAGATAGATAGATATATGTATGTCTATATGTATATGTATGTATGTGTGTGTGTGTGTGTGTGTGTGTGTGTGTGTGTGTGTGTATGTACACACACACACACACACACACACACACACACACACACACACAACTAGAAAAATTCCACAAATTCTGAAGTTTAATAACTATTTCTGAACATAATCTCCCTAAACATCAATGCACTTGTTCCATTGATGCTCCAACTTTACAATTCCATCTCTGTAGATGCTGGCATCATGTTCCACTAAAAAAGCCTCAACAGCCTCAATGACTTTATTATCACTCACAAAATTTCATCCTTGAAGTTCTGATTTGAGCTTGAGAAATAAAAGTCTGAGGGTGCAAGATCAGGTGAATAAGGCGGGTGTGGTAGAAGTTCGAAGCTGCACTCGGCTGCTGCAACAACGGCCACCTGTGAGGTGTGAACTGGTGCATTGTTTTGAAGCAACAAAACACTTGATCGAAGCTTCAGGCATAGAATTGTCCATTGATAGTTCTCAGTATTCTCCATTTTTCAAGTATTCTGTAGGGCCCAGGGTACAGACCTGAATAACTCCACTGAATTACAACTAGCACAAATAGTTTTCAACTTTTTATTGGGACAGATTGTAGTTTGAGAATCAGTACCAATATAAAACTAAAATAATGAAAAATGCATAAATGCATTCTCTTTGCACTATGTTTTACTACGGACTTTTGGATCTGCCCTTGTGGGTGTGTGTGTGTGTGTGTGTGTGTGTGTGTGTGTGTGTATTTATATATACACACACAAACTGTTCCACAGATCACTGGAATGTTGAAAAACTTTCAAACCACCTGATAGTGAGGAGACATATCAGGGGGAAAAACATAGTGCAAAGAGAATTCTAAAGCAGCCTAAGCTGGGAAGTATAGCAACAGGAAATCATAAGTAATTTATATAATAAGTAACTGCTGGGTGAAAATTTAAACTGGGAATTGTGAGCATGCAAATGAGAATCAGTACTGGGCTGCTGACGCAATACACATCAACCAAGAACACCTCTGGTGCTTAAAAAAGTGTAAAAAGAGAGAAAAAAAGAATTATTCACTACATTTTTTAAAAAGTAGGTCAGTTGCATCGGAGGGTGGATATTGAAATGCCTTCCCCCATTTTTTTTTAATTAGAAGTGAAACAGCAGGAGAGATGGAGCCATGTTAATGAAGATAAAGATAGTTTTAATCTTTGAAAGTGCAAAATATTAAAATGACTTTGCTGTTACCAGAAGTTTAAACTCGAGTCACATCACTTGGACTCAAGTTTCATCAGTTTCATAGTTACAAAGTATAAAATAAAAACAAAATCTAGACTTGGCCCTTATCACTTTTAAATTAGGTAATTTATAAGATATCATTGTGAAGAATATTGCACCGTTCTCCAGTCAGCCATACCATCAAAAATCATCATGAGCATTCACATGAATCACATTGATTATCTTGTTGTGGTGGTACCTGGTGAAGTTGATGTGTTGAAAGCAGGAAAAATATGCAAACATAAGGATGTGAGTAACTGTTGCCCTTCCACATTGTGATGGCTTAACAACTGGGTCTGTTCATCTCCAAAATCTAGGTCTTATGTATTGTTTCTGCTATGCACTGGTAAGTACCTACCAAAATTTAACTGGCAAGAGTGTCATTGGTGCCCAAGGCTCATTGATGAACATAGGGAGCCAAAGCTAGTGCATCTTGTCTGATCCCACAGAAGAGACACTGTAACATAGACTGCTAAATCTGTTAATGCTGGCTATGATAGAAAGGAATCAGAACACAGTGCATTGTGGGTGGTTTTAATATTCTGGTTGATCAGTGTATGATATAGTATTGGCTGTAAATGCCATCTTAAGACACCCAATATTTCCTTTTCTTACCTTACACTTTCTTTATATATACCATGGAATTATCTGCTTATCAACTTTGTATTATAATAGGAGCTCCATGCCTACTGTCATCTTTTCATATATGCAGTTAATGTATTTCATACTTTTGAGTTTTGTTGGGTCTTTGTGCGTACAAAGTTGAGTTCTCAGATTAGCATGCTACAATTTCACAATTGTGAAAATCAATTTCTGCCACGGGCGGCACGGTGGCGCAGTGGTTAGCACGTCCACCTCACAGCAACAAGGTCCTGGGTTCGATTCCCAGCTCGGGGCGTTTCTGTGTGGAGTTTGCATGTTTTCCCTGTGCTTGCGTGGGTTTCCTCCGGGTACTCCGGTTTCCTCCCACAG
>JAOUQZ010043214.1:0-13549 GCA_028564935.1 Neosilurus hyrtlii | reverse complement strand
AGTGAGGGAGTGAATGTGTGAGTGAATGAGTGAGTGAATAAGTGAGGGAGTGAATGAGTGAGTGAATGTGTGAGTGAGTAAATGTGTGAGGGAGTGAATGCGTGAGTAAATGAATGTGTGAGTGGGTGAATGTGTGAGTGAGTGAATGAGTGAGGGAGTGTATGTGTGAGTCAATGAGTGAGTGAATGTGTGAGTGAGTGAATGAGTGAGGGAGTGAATGTGTGAGTGAATAAGTGAGTGAATGTGTGAGTGAGGGAGTGAATGAGTGAGTGTGTGAGTAAATGAATGTGTGAGTGAATAAGTGAGTGAATGTGTGAGTAAGTGAGTGAATGTGTGAGTGAGTGAATGAATGAGTGAGTGAATGAGTGAGTGAATGAATGAGTGAGTGAGTGAATGAGTGAGTGAATGTGTGAGTGAGTAAATGAATGAGTGAATGAGTGAGGGAGTGAATGTGTGAGTGAGTGAATGAATGAGTGAGTGAATGAATGAGTGTGTGAGTGCTGTTTTGAAAAAGGGGTCGCCACTGGAATTAACACAAGATGGCGACAACGTGCTTTCACACAGGTGAGCTTGATGTCGGAAATCTGCTTCCTTTGTGTCCATAAGGAAAAGCAAATCCTTACACACACACACACACACACAAGCCAGCTGCACACTTCATAAACTATGAAATGATCAGGCGTAATTAGAGATTTAGTCAATGTCTGATCTGTTTATTACTACAGAAAGGTTTGATGTCCCTCCGGGTCCTAAGGCATGTTCATACTGATCGACTGGTTCGGACATCCTCTAATCTCCCCTGGAACCATGTGACCCAGCTGGGAAAGCGGACTGGCTTTTAAACAGGAGTGTTCTGAGTCCCGGAGGTGAATGAGAGACTTCCAGCGGAGTTGATAGTTGGAAAATGAACGAGGACAACCTGATGCTTTGGAATTAACCTCGTGGGAAGAACAGGGAGGCGGCGAGGGCGAGGAAAGAGTCCCGGGTCCCGAGCAGCTCGACACTGTCCCTCCGGAGGGGAAAACTTGGGTGGAACAACTTTTGACATTTTGCTTTGAGTCAATCTGAGGTCGGATTAAAACATCTGGAAACAGCGGTGGGGATTTTTAGACGAAAAGTGATGATTGGTAACTGGGTTCAGTTCCAGTCCTAATGTAGCTTTGTGTAGGTGTTCACCGTACAAACCGACTTTCCTTTAGTTTTTTTTTACTTGTTTATATATATTTTATGTATAAATTCTTCTCGGATAGTGTGAAAACAAGCCCAAATACATGTGGGGATGTTCCTGTTAACTTCCAAACCTTGTTAACGTGTGTGTGTGTGTGTGTGTGTGAGATACCTATCCACCGGATGGTTATACAGTTAAGCTAACCGCTAGCCGCTGGACCTAGCTATCCATGGTAAATAAACTCGACCCGGTGCTGACGATAGTGAAGTCGGCGTTGGTTTATTCCTGAGGAAACCACTTTTAAACCCAGCTTGTAGCAGTGGATGGAGTCTCTGACGGGAGTTTACCGTGGGGGTGTATCCGGTGTATCCGGTATGGAGACGGACTCAGTGACCGGAGACGTGGACTCTGTTCACGGGGTGTCTTTTTCAATTGACCCGCTGCTTGACGGCATTTTGATGGACTCGTTTTGCCAGCAACAAGGATGGATGCGTGTGTACGGTAAGTTTATCGACACGGCTCCCTCACCGTTACAGCCTCTCTTCGTGTTTTCTAACAATCCCCTGATTTATTATTGACCTCCTCACCTCACTTCCCATGAAGCCTTTCGTGAAGGCGGGTATGATTTCTGCGCGAGCTAAACCCAAACAATAATATTAGTAAGTCTTAACACGATGAACCGTATTTACTGTAATAAACGCTACCTGGCGAGTCTCCACAGTGAAAGAATACACCGAGCAACATGTTATCGTGACGCCTTTCCTCTTTAGAAAGAGTTTTTAAATACATGTTATGGCGTTTTAAAGGTTTTCCATTTAAAAGATTGATGCATATTGTGTTCTGCGTACGTATACATTTTAGAAGGATCTCTGTCAAGAATCATTACGGTAAAAATCATGCTGCCTGTGGGTTCATTTCATCTGTAGTGCTTAGCATCTGATCTCTGGTTACAGATCACAGGTTAGTGATGAGCTTGTCTGGGCAATCATGACTGTAATGTGATTAAGAAAGCCAGTGGGTTTCCTCGGGGTACTCTGGTTTCCTCCCACAGTCCAGCGCATTAGGTTAATTGGCTGCTCTATATTGCCCCCTAGATGTGAGTGGGAGTTGTTGTCCCTGTGATGGTCTGGTGAACTTTACAGGGTGTACCCCTTCCTCACCCACTGTTGGCTGGGATAGGCTTCAGCCTCCCCGTGAGCCTGGCTGGAGTTAGATGAAGGACATGTGGCCACCAGTGAGCTTGAGTATTCATATCTGGAGATAAATATTTTTTCTATTTTAAATCCGTCAGTGTCTTTAGATGCGATTTCTCTTATCACATGTAGGATAATCCTTGCTGGGAATATGCCAGGCTTTATTGTACTCATGCAACAGTGACACTTTTTTTTTTCCTTCCCCCCCTACTGTTTTCGAACTGATCCTTAAATCAAAGCTCTGAGTATCAGCTGGTATCTGACACTCAGCCAGTACTGACGTCCTCACGCTGACCTTAAAATCCTGTCCATGTGAAATCTGGTAAAAGTGGTGTCACCTCAAGCTCTGTGCACATGTAAAGCTCCTTATTGTTTCAGCGCCTAAACCTACAAACGGGAGGAAGGAAGGCAGGTTTTAAGGTATCATCAGGAAAAACTATGCTCTTAATATTAGGTTGACATTCTACCCACATTTCAGCAATACAGATTTTAATTTAATTTTTTTTTTATGGAAAACTATTGGGAAAAATTTGCTTTCTCATATCTCATATTTCTGTCTGTCCTTTCCGATCTATTGTGATTGTGTGCAACAATGGACTTATCAAACGTTCTTGTCTCTCCACAAGTGCTGGTTGAAACTAGTGTAGCAGTGGGACAAGGATGAATCACGGGCAAATCACAGCAATGATTAAAGCCTCTCCCATGTTTAGTTTAGCTTTAGTTACTATGAATTCTTCTGAGTAAGAGGACCCATGGATAAAGTTCATAAAAGAGAAAATGTACATAAATGTACATTACTAAATATATGAAAGATGATTTATCTAGAGCTTATTGTACTTGTGTTAGATGTCAATGCCATGGAATTTTTAATTTCTATTTATAGTCTTTTTAAAAAAGTAGCATTTATTTATTTATCTATTGATTGATTGACCTGGGAAATTGAGGGACCAACTTCCTTTGGGATGATCGTTTTATGATGATACTTTTAGACGTAGACTAGGTCTCGGTGGTGCAAGTGTTGTTTTTGAGGGCTGCTGATTGCAAAAGGAGAGCTGTGTTGAAAAGCCCCTCTCACATAGCCCTTTACGTTGCGCTGGATTTATCAGGGGAAAGCAGAAGGTGACGTGAATGACACTCACAAATGTGCTCGAAAAGAATGCTGTCCAGGGTATGATGATTTATTTATTTATTTATTTCTAGCATTTTCGCATTCTCAGTGCGAGTTGATTTCCAAGCATAGGCTAGTGGTCTTTTATTGGGGTGGGTGAATGCCTCTGTCTGCCCAAAGCTACAGGAGCCTTAGTGCTGTATTTACATCATCACTGCTCAGATATATTGGTCTTAAGAGAGCACCGGGGGAGGAAGGCTGGTTTCGGTACTACTGTGAATAGTGTGATTGTGTAAAACTTCTGCCCTGCCATCTCTCAAGATGTGTGTGCCTGCTGTTTCCTCCCACCCTCTTCCCATCATCCCTTCCTCCACACTCTACACCCCGTCAGTCCCTCTGTTCAGGGGGTGTGTTATAATCCAGGATTGAAGGCTGTGATGCAAGCAGCCCATTCTGTGAATGATCTCAGTGGGGAGGCACCAAATGGGCTCGTCACTGCATTCCAGAGTTGGAAAAACTCAGTAAGGTCCGTACTGCAGCTTTATCGCCTTTCCATGCATGGTATGGACCTCCTCTTGGCTCATCTTGTCAACATGACTCATGAAGTCATATTGGCTCGCAAGAGAAATGGCTTTCTCACCACAGCAAAATATCACCAAAAAAAGCAAAAATTGTGTATGTTTTGGCTTTTATGGCATTGCTAAGGATAAGGAAAAGTGTATATTTTTTTACATTTAAATTTTTTATATTCTTTTTACATCAAAGGAGTTTTTTTTTTAATATCAAAAGAGTGGAATGAGCAGGCATTCCAAGCTAAGAATTGTTACCGGATATGACCGGGTGGGGTGGGGGGGGTGGGGGGGGTTTCCGTGTGTGTCATGTAACTATTTTGGGGATATTTTTAGGACAGTAGGTCATATATTCTTTCACGAAAGGCAGGTTTTGATGTGTATATGGCGATTTATAGCGATTCATGAATTTGATGACTGTCCCATGTCCATGCCATGCTGCTGACCTGATGCGGCTTGGCTGTTAAGCATAGCTTGTGCGTGATTAGCTGCTGTGCATAGCTCGTGCAATAACAAAACTGAAAACAAGCACAAACCTGAAGATGGAAGGCTCACATTCAATTTTGCGGTCTGACGCAATGTTTCACAGATTATATAGTGTAGAGATGTCATATATTTTTCTTCTGCGTTAACCATTAAACACTAAAAGGTTTTTATTTTGGGTTGGAATGCGAAGGTGCATGTACAAAGTATGGACAGCTGATTGGTGACACGGTGTTCTGATTGGCTCTCTTTGTGATCAAGTAATCAGTCCTTTGTGCTCGTCATTACCCCACCCCTGGCACGTACACACGTGGCATCTTTGTGGCAACACGGAACATGAACTTGTTAAACGGTTAATTAAGCAAACAAGACAGCTGACGCAAATAAATGCAGAAATCAGCTAGTAAAAGGCAGTAAAAATTGTCAAACTTTGCTTCTTTTGTTCCGAACTGAATTTGGGAAACGCAGGGGAGATTTATTTATTTATTTTCCCCTTAAAGAAACTGCACTTTTTTTTATGACACCAGGCTTGGACACCTATCAGTGATCAGGAGCTCTGCCTTTAGGCAGTGCCTAAATCTAAGTATTAATTTTGACTAATCTTTGTCAGGTTTGGTCCTGGAGGGTCACGTGTGTGAATGGTTTTATGGTTGGCACCAGATTCACTATGACTCCAACCAGGGTTAAGTACTAAGCTGTTAGTAAAAAATAATTGAAGAAAAGCCCAAGTCAAAGTGTTGTCTGTTGTGTTTCTCTGCTTTATACACGTGACTATAGAATTATGGGACTGTGACACAGATTATCCGTAATCTCTTACCACTGAGTACTAAATTCAGTTTACGAATGAAACTCAAAGGTCATATTCATTTTGGCCTTGGATGATTTAAGGTCATCTGATCTTTTACAAAGGCTTATTGGTGAAATCGCCTTGAGCATCAAGTCCATCGCTTGAAGTTTGCCTGATTATAATCAAAAGAACCTCACATGGTCTCAAATCAAGTTTAGACCTGCTGCTTCTCACATGAAATGCTTCTCAGTCTCAAACATGCTTTTGCTTCATTCTATAACCAACAAAAGATTGTGTTGAGATGTAGCCTAGATTACTTTTTATGTTAACGCTGTTGCCTACTGCAAACGCCGTTCAATTAAATCATGCATTTGTCTTACTAACAGTGATCCAAGTAGGATGTTCCCTTGAAGCTTTGACCAGTCATATCGTTCGGGCATGTCACCCATTTCTCTGTTCAAGCAGCTCATGTGTTTACTATATAACCAATAAGGAATTGACGATCCTTATCCTCTATGAATCTATACAAATGTGCATTATTTTCATTATTCATTCACCAAATAATGTTCATTTATTAAATAATGCTCATACACATTTTTTTTGTTTTTTTACTTTGTGATGCACTGGTTGTAATTTTTTTGCCTGATTTCCATTTGGGATTTTCCTCAAGCGTTTCCTGTCAATACCAAATTTTGCAGATTTGATTAATATTGGAAATAAGCATCAACCTCTGGTTCCTTCCCCCCAGTTTTCTTTTTGTTTTTAGGAAGTGTTACAAAAATACATCTGTATAAATAGCTTATTAACCTCATTAGTTTGGTCAGTACAGGGAAAATCCAGACCTCAGCCTTTATCAAATGACCTCATTAACGCGCTATTATTTTAGCAAAGCATCGGTCTTTAATTTCCTTGTATTGACCTCGAGCTAGTGATGAATTCGAATGGTTGATCTGGTATGTTTTAGCTGCTCAAAATGCTGACATTCATCACGTGAGTAAAAATGAAACTTTTCTCCATCGATTAGTCATTTGCTCAGTGAAAAGGGGTTGTTAACAGTCCTGGAGTTGTAAACACCTTATGGTTATCAGTTTGTCTTCTGTTGTAGGACTCATGTAAACAGACCTGCCTCCGTATTTTTAATTGAACACCTTGTGGCCTCTCATCAGTAACAGAACATCGTATGGCCGATACAGCTCCATCGTGGCTAAAAAGTTTTCAGACCACTTAGCCACAGTGGCTAATCACAGTCACGTCCTACCACCTACCTCTCCCAAGTTTTTCGACGTTACCTGGGTACGAAGGAAGTCGTTCTTCTTTTAAATCTCAATACTAGATCTTTATATGTAGCTTTGTCTGTCTACTTTACATACAATAGGAAAATCGATAACACATCTGTCAGACTACAGTGATTACCTTATGGTTTGTTTTGATATTTTAGTAAATGCATCTGTGTAGAATTTATTTCACCCCATTAAAATGGACGTAGACCTTGCTTTTGGAATTTACAACGGAATGGATACCAATGTATTGGCTTTCAGATAAGATTCCTTAAACATTTGTTCTGCTCGAGGTGACCTTACATGAGACAACTCTGGCAACTCATACAAGACCCCAACAAATGGATCTTCCCCTCTGTCAATCACGCATAGAAATGTTTGGACAAAAGGTATTCTGAAAGGCTACAGGTAGGTTCTTTTATTGTTTTCCCAAAGGCAAAAACCCAGATAAGTATATACGATGGATTAAAGCGTGCAGCAGGTTCCACACACAGGTAATTGTCATAGTTGAAGCTTATCGCTTGGATACAGTAGAAGCATTTGGCATGAAACAGAAATGGCACTACTGAAAGGAATATGAGAGAGAGTGTCTCCGTGTGGGACGTTGAAACAGTAAATAGAAAGACGGAGCTTGGCGTTGCTAAGGGGGGAGCTGGGGAAGGTCTGCTGCTGCCCCCTTTGTCATCTGGACATTGACAGGGGAGGTCTCTGCATAAACATCCTGTTTCTGTTTGCTGTTGATTAGCTTATTTTACCAATCCAGTGAGCACACTGCACGCTTCCGACCTGCAGTCTAATGCGATGCTAGATTGCTTGACTTAGTTGGTTTATCAATGAAGTCCCTGGGATTTGCATTCATGAATCTCTGTACATGGGATTCTAGCAATTAAATTACACTCTGCAGTCTCTCAGCTTCTAGCACATGCAGCTTGCACTGTGAAATACAACCCCATTTCCAGAAAAGATGGGATATTTTCCAAAATGCAATAACCTCATGCAATAGTATAAACCTTTATTCAACTGACAAAGGTACTAAGAAAAGATTTTTCCATATTTTTACCAAGTTAAATAAATAAATAAACATATATATATTTTAACCACAGACACTACAGAAGTTGGGACAAAGGCACGTTTACCCTTGTGTTACATCACTTTTAAGTTAAACACGTGAAGCGGCGCATGAAAGTTTGTGAAGTTTTTGCATGAATATTATTCAAACATTGGATTTTCACACAAGTCCTGAAAGATGATAAAGGGAACCCGTTTAAACAAATGAGGCAAAGATATTACACTTAGTCTTAGGAAACACTTGGGAAAATGATCCAATATTGCATATCTATGAGAAGCAAAAAAAAAAAAAAAAGTATGTGAACCTTTGCTTTCAAACCTATTTGTGCAGGAATACCTGTACCTAAACGCTTTGCGCTAACTGTCCGTTCTTCTGTACAGAACATATTTCACTTTGGGGAAGGTAATGTTGGGTTTTCTGAAATGAACATCTCTCACAACTAGGTCAGGACTTTGTCTTGGCCATTCCAAAGTGTCTTCTTTAACCGTACTTTGGTAAATGTTTTCCTTTACAGACGACCCTGGCCCAGATGCTGAAAAACAGGCCTAAACCATGATACTTCGTCCCCCATATTTTACAGATGGAATAAGGTCCTTATGCTGGAATGCAGTGTTTTCCTTCTCTAAATATAAAACTTCTGATTTAAACTGAAAAAGTCATGTTTTGGGCTCATGCATCCACTAAATATTTCTAGTCTTCCGGCTTGTCCATGTGATGAACTGTAAAAGGACAGCAATGTTTTTTTTTAATATATATATATTTTTTGGGTTGAAAGTAGTGGCTTCTTTCTTGCAACTCTGCCATGCACCCTAGTTTTGTTCAGTATTCTACTGATGGTAGACACTATAGATAGGCCTGTTGTTGCTTTAAAGTTACCCAGGGTTCCTTATAGACCTCCTGGGGAAAAAAAAACACACCTTGCTCTTTGACTGATCTTTGTTGGTCGACCACTCATGGAGAGGGTAACTATGGTCCTGAATTTTGTTTATCTGTCTGACTGGTGGGATCCGAACTCTTTAGAGATGGTTTTCTAAACCTTTTACAGATGATGTGCATCAACAACAAGGTCAGAATTTATTAGATTCCTGTTCCTTAAATAAAGCAGGGTGCTCACTCACCGCTGACCCTCAGGATCAGAGTACGCTATTGATTCCGGAAGAAATTGTGTCTGCAAATGAATGAAAACAGTCGACTCAGATTTTACTTTTTCATTTTTTTTTCTATCCAGGCATATGGAATTTTAGAAGATTTCCTCAAAATTTAAATAACTAGGTAAAATATTTTGTCTCTTTTTTCAATTGGATTTTTAAAAATGTATTTTTAAGACAGAAAGTTATGATATTTAGGGGGCACTGAGTGTAGGCATTTCATTGCAGGTAGTGATGCTCCATTGTTATCGGTATATGGCAATGAAACTACTCATTATGGAGTTAATGTTTACCTGAAGTTTTGCAAACAGTTTTTTATTTAGTTTATATGAATTACACTTGTAGGTAGAGCTTATAAAATAAGTGCATCACGGACAGGACAACGTTCTGTTCTAAACTATTTCTAAGTGAGCACTTCTTAAATTTTCTCGACCACCTATGAAAAAAATGAAGGCAGGTTAATCGGTAGCTAATTTCTCTTGGTGTCTAAGAATGTTTTATAATTTTTAAGCGTAATCTTTTTGAAGGACCTAGCAAAATGTAGGACCTAGCAGGATGTAGTCGTCGTTGCCTAATAGGAGAATTTATTTATTAATTTAGTTTAAGTGCTTTTCAGAATTTGATATGATGTTCACACAATATAGATTGTTGATATTTCTATCATAACCA
This sequence comes from Neosilurus hyrtlii, assembly GCA_028564935.1. Taxonomy (NCBI): domain Eukaryota; kingdom Metazoa; phylum Chordata; class Actinopteri; order Siluriformes; family Plotosidae; genus Neosilurus; species Neosilurus hyrtlii. Next base: position 4,078 of record JAOUQZ010043214.1, on the reverse strand, counting down.
GGTTTTTTCATATTGGAAATGTGGGATGTGTTTTTAGTTAGTGACCCACAGACGAAATACTGTGGATTGCCCTATAGACTTGTCGTATGTGGTTCCAAGTGATGCGGAGCTTGTGTGGGTCAGGGTTTGGATTTGGTTTAGGAGAGAAATTTGTTGGCAGGGTTGTCTCTGCTTGTCTTATACTTTAAAAAGCAATGTTGTACAAATTATATCTGGCAGCATAGTTCAGTTACTTGATTGGGTGCTTTATGGGGACAAGCGATCCTTTGTAGTGCTTAAATTTATTTATTTATTTATTAATAGATGCATTGAAAAAATGTATATCCTTGTTGGAGGCGATTGCTGGCACCAGTAGAATTTGCTTAGTGATTATAAACATACAAAAAAAGAATGAACCAGTCGGTCATCTAGAGGCTGTGTACACTGTTTTCCAATGGGTATCCATGTTGTGAAATCATTTCAGTGTATAATTTTCTAATTGTGAGAGTCCCAGTGTGTGCTCAAACAGGAAACATCTCACTGTTGTGGTGAAATGAAGGTCACATATCTTGCTGGGCTTCTGGTGCCCTCTTGTCTGATATCAGGGGCGTGCAGTTAACAGATTTAGAATCGAGCTCTGCAGAAGCAATCATGCATACATGCGTTTTTTTCCTGCACATCCTTTACCTACAGCATTCCGACGCCATGAACGGAGAGGCAAAACAACACACACGGGCTCATCAGCCACTTGCCGGAAAAGCAAAGGCCCTTCCGTCAGTGTTTTTTTTTTTTTTCTGTCATAAAGATGAAACTATTTTAAAATGGTGACACGGTAACAGAATCGTGGTTAATGCCACATAAATTCCGTTTCGCAACAGCACAGTTTGCCCCATGACCTCAAAGCTACACAGAACATTTTAGAAGTGTCATGAGACATTTACTGGTTCTATGACTAAAACAAAGGAAATATGAACAAGAATTAAAAAAAAAATGTTCTCACAATTAAAAAAAAAAAAAAGTGGTTCTCACATAAATGTGACTACAACCCAAATACAATTTCCAGTAAGTTAGTAAATCTAAGTTTAGAATTCCGGTCAAATTAATCACTAGCTCAACTGTGGCCAAGAGAGCGGGGTGGGGTGTTCCTTAGAGACAGGATTGCACTGTGTGCACAATTATTAGGCAAGTTGTAATTTTTGAGGACTAATTGTTATTGTACAACTATATGGTGCTCTTGGTCAATCCAGAATGTTAACACACCCTCAAACCTGAACATTTAAGTAGTAAAAGTGAATCTTCAAGTGAGAATAATAATAAACAAATTTAAAATTTACAAATAAACATTTCTGAAATAAAAAAAAAAAACCCTCAGTGACCAATATCGCCCCCCTTCTTTTCGATAACAGTCACAAGCCTTCCATTCACGGAGTCAGTCAGTTTCTTGATCTGCTCAGAATCAACTTTTTGTGGAGCTCTGTGTCCGTTACTGATCCAACCAACACCAACCAATTTGTATTTTCTGGGGTCGCCGTAATTTAGCCACAATGTGTTTAGCGACACGCCTATAGTTCACATTGTGCTGACAAGACTTACAGAATAGAATCCCAACATCATAAAAATCGTCAGGGTATCGTTTAGCTTGGTTACTTGCTGACATTTATGTTATACTTGGCGAACGTTATTGATGTTTAACAGATGGTGCCATGTTGGACTTGACTCTTCTCTTCTTCTGAATATTCTGGATAGTCCCCGGACGTATTCGTTTTATCCAATCAGAGTGCACAATGATCACAATTTCTCGCATTGTTTACAGTCTGGCAGGACATTGATGGTTCAACAAGCCAGATCACACAAGGATTGGCCTTTTTAATTTGCGAACACTGTCACTGTACAGCTGCATGGATTGAATTTTGGATTTTGAATCTGGATGATGAAACCCGTTTTCCATTTCAAATGAGCGATTCTGCGATTTCTGCGTTTTTTTTCCATGATTGTGGAAAATCATCGTCTCTACATACATTCGCCGGCCAATCATGGATGTCTGTGATCTCATGCATACAAGGAAATGGATAGCGATTTACTTCCAGGTGTGTTACACTGCCCCTGAATAGGCGTAACTAAAAAAAAACAGTATTCGGTCAACAAGCATCACATGTCTCGGGAGAGCCCCGCCCTGGTGATGGTCATTGCACGATACATAGGAAAGCATATTTGACGGATTGGGAATTTCTCTATTACTAAATTGCGGGGGGGGGTCCAAAAAAACATCACTGGTCCATTTTACTAAATTTAATGAGAATTTAGTAAATGCAGTATTAAGTTTGTCTTTACAATATTACAAAAACTCCCCCTCAGACATGGTCTTGACTCGATGTAGTGAATGGGGTTTTATTCACCAAGGAATTCTAAGATCATCCAGATTAGTTGTCTTCCGTGGTCCTCTTCTTTTTAAGAATATTCCAGAATTTGACCCTCTGAAAGGTGTGTTTTGGAACAGGTCATCACTGGTCATGAAACTCATCAGTGAAACATTGCGTTAGTGGTCGACTATCTTCCCGTCTTTGAGATGGGCGGAGGGTTCGGGAGGCAATGAGACGGGTAGATTTATACTGAGACGTGTCCCTTTATGTATTCCATTCAAATCCTTATTGGGTTTTTTAGAGTAGGTATAAGAAGGGTTTTGCATTCATACATACATACATATCATATATTAAAGGGCTGCTGCATAGTAATCCTTGAAGAATAAACAGATTAAGAGTGACGCCAGTGCAAAACCTCCAATCCAGAAATTACCGTACATATTGTTATATAGTATTCCATGGTAGTGGTACACTTCGAGAAGAATTTAAATAATCACTGCTCAAGCAGTAGTTTAGCAAAGATATCGGGATCTGTGATGTTTGCAGTCTTTTTCCATCTGTCGAACTGTTCCGGGATATGTATTGATGCTTGCCGACGGGCCTTTTCCACCCTACCTTGCCGCCTTTTGCAGATTTTGGAGTATATTTACATGGCCTGCCTAATTTTTCTTTCGGCTCGATCGAAAATGATGCATTGTTTTCAGCAGAGGAAAAATAGTTCTCATGTAAACAGCCATCTTTTTTGCTTCAACATTAATTCCACTAATTTTTTTTATTAGCTTAAACCTTAGCAACAGGGACGAATTGATGAAATGAATTTTAGACACACAAACCACATACATTGGTGTATTGAATGATGCAATAAACCAGATTTTGATGACGTAAAAATAAATGGAGGAGCAGCAGTAGCTTTAAAGTAACAAAAGAAACAAACAGAGCAAGGGGTTATGGCTAAAGGCGTTCATTTTTGAATGATGAAGAGAGAGTTCATGTCAGATACAAGGACGGGAGGAAACCATGGAATAATCAGTTTTTAAAAAGTGGTGGAACAGATAAACGGCACTGGATTTGAAAGGACACGTGAGAAAATGTTCAGGTAGTTACTATGTGATTAGTGGAAAAATTCAAATTAAAAAATTTACCTCTTCATGGTGGGCATGTTCTGCCTATCTTGAAGACAAAGTTGAACTTCTAATTATCTTATTATATCCCGTCGTTAGGCCTATTGGAAAGTTCCTGTCTATGTAAATGTAATGATTATCGTAAGCTCTGCATAGTAAAAATAATATGAACAATACAAAGCTTTTTTTGTTTTTTTTAATTAGGTATTTTCACAATTAAATAAATTGTTTCGCTTTATGATTAATAATGATTAGTCATCCAGTCGTCACCCGTGTTGTAAATTTGGTTATTATTCCGCAATTTTTTTAATTTTATAATAAAAAGCCAATCTCTCTCAAGCATCACTTCCTCTCTTTTTCTTTATTTCCTCAACTTCATCCCTACTACTTCTTCTTTTGGCTGCTTCCGTTAGGATCATCCTTCTCCATCTCCCTCTGTCCTCTGAATCCCTCTACAATCGCCTGCATGTACCGTATTTTCTGGACTATAAAGCGCACCTGCATATAAGCCGCATCCGCTCTATTTTTTAAAAAAAAATTTAAAAAAGACATACAAGCCGCACCTGCATATAAGCCGCATCCGCTCTATTTTATGTCCCCTGAAAGCTTTCCTCGACT
>JAOUQZ010043213.1:0-13551 GCA_028564935.1 Neosilurus hyrtlii | reverse complement strand
GCTGAGATGGGCGCCAGCCTCCCCGCGACCCTAAGTAGGAATAAGCGGTTCAGAAGATGAATGAATGAATGAATATACTGTATATTTGGTCTGTACCCTACACATCCTTAATGAGCAAGCAAGAATGTTAAGTATTCTCATAACAGTGTAATGGTAAAAGAAGAGTTTATAAGTGCTGGGGCAAGCAGGGACTCCGGCATGATTAACTATGGCATCATACCTAAAAAGAGAGAAACCAGAAGGAAGGCAGACATGAGGGCACCCTGTGACACTGGGCAATCAGCCACACCATTGTCAATGGACCCGGGTGAGCATGTAGAGTGAGGGAGCAACAGCATCCCAGAACTCTCTATGCCCGAGAACCCCCAGATCTGCTTCTTTACCTAATTAAAGCTATTAACAAAATGCTTGACTAAACAAGTAAGTTTTCAGCCTAGTCTTAAAAACAGCGGCTGTGTCTGAGTCCCGATCATTAACTGGAAGGTTACTCCATAACTGTGGGGCTTTGTAAGAAAAAGATCTGCCCCCTGCAGAAGTCCTCTGTATTCAAGGTATCACTAAGCAGCCTGCACCTTTTGATCTAAGTGGGCGAGCTGAATCATAAACAACAAGAAGTTCGCTAGGTTAAAATGACCATTAAGTTCCTTGTAGGTTAAAAGTAGCAATTTATATTCAATTCGAAATTTAATTGGGAGCCAGTGCAGTGTAAATAGGATGGGGGTGATAAGCTTGTGTTTTCTGGTTCTATTGAGAACTCTTGCTGCTTCATTCTGGACTAACTGGAGCTTGTTGGATGGATATTTACTTTTTTTTTATAGGGTGTAAGATAATTAGTCACAAGGTATGTAATATGGAAAATATTTGACTGAATTAGGCAAATCTTTCTTGTCTGTCAGTGGATTGCTGATCATCAATATTATTACGTCTTTTCACATCATTGTGATGTGATAGTTGTCACGTCATTTGTTAACTGCTTCTCCACCTATGCACCTAATTTCTGTCATGTGATGTCTTTTTCTACCACTGCTGTGCGTATTTGTTGTGTCTGACCATTTTCCCTTTTTTTCCAGTGGATCAACAGTATTACAAATATAGCAAGAGCTGAAGGAACACTGTGATCTATCAGCCCAATTCATTGGTAAAGGCCATGTAGGCTTAATACTGGAAATTTGAAAACCCATTAGATTAAGGAAATAAAATATGCCGAAAAATATTTTTTATTCAAAAAGGTGATACAAATGTAATAAAATATTTATTTGTGAAAAAGAAAAAGAAAAAAACACATCAGCAGGCATAAGATTCGAATCCGCATTTACAGCTCCTCGATCAATGGACATAACCAATACACCACATATCTCATTATTCACATAGGCAGTTTTGAGTAATATAAGATCAGTGTGCACGTTGGCTGTTTATTTAGGTTTTTCTGCAAATATTTTAAAGGATCATATGGAATTGTATGTACTGTATAATGTCCTGTTGTTATTGAGAAGCAATAACGACTGGTGAAAATATTAAGATACTTGACTGATGTCAAGGATACATACAGCAGGTGCACGCCAAATGCCACATTGCCATTGTTCATGTGAAAATCAACCAGGAGGATGGCAATTTAATTTCCATTATGGTTTAATACAAGTGGCTGAAATGAGCTTCCTTCGCAGGGTGGCAGGGCTCTCCCTTAGAGACAGGGTGAGAAGTTCTGTCATCCAGGAGGAACTCTCGCGCTGAGAGGAGCCAGTTGAGGTGGCTTGGGCATCTGATTAGAATGCCTCCTGAACACCTCCTTGTTGTGGTGTTTCGGAAATGTCCAAACGGAAAGAAACCTTGGGGCCGCCCAGAACACGCTGTTGGGACTACGTCTCTCGGCTGGTCTGGGAATGCCTTGGCATCCGCCTGGAAGAGCTGGAGGAAGTGGCTGGGGAGAATTATTTCTCGATTTTGGTATCACTAATGCAATTTTATTGTGGGATATCCCCCTATTGTGTCTTTTGGTTACAAGTATGATGTGCCACTTTATGATGCGTTTTTGTGCTGTGACTGTGTAACCAGTGCGAATCACCATACAATGTACATTGTAAATAGCATAGGCTACTATGATGCATGTCTAATGTTGTCATTATTTGTATAGTTTCATGAGTTTGAAAGACAATCAATAATGACCCATGTGGTTTGTGATAGGAACATTTGCTCAAAACATCAGCAGTCTGACTGCCTGTGTAATATGGCCACTGCTCCATAAAATGCTGATACTGTTTAATGAGTATTATGCATGTGAACAGTTTTCTCCAAATGCTGTTATAGATTTTAACATTTGGTAATAATTCAGTTCAGTTTTTGAAGGTTACCCTGCAAAATATATTCTATAGAACTCCTATAGAACTGTTCTATAGAACAGACATTTTCTATAGAACTGTTCTATAGGACTTAACTTTCTATAGAAGTTCTATAAAAAAAAGGCTTTACAGCAATATTGTTCTAAATATTTTTTATAGAGAGAAAATAATTAAAAAAAAAAAAAAAAAAAAAAATATATATATATATATATATATATATAAAATGTGTTATTTGTGTTTCTATTATAAAGACAAGATCAAATGTAATCCAAAAACTCATGAAATGAGTTCCAATTTGTGTATAAAGATTTATTTGCTCAATTCCTCTCTCCCTCTACTTTGTTGCAGTCCCCATTACATAATTACTTAATCCTACAGAAGGTACATATGTCATGCACAGCTATTGGCCTAACGACTTTTCAAGCTCAAGTTTTATCTAATGGAAGGTTGCGAAAGAACTGGACATGCGCAATGTTCGAATTTTTGCTCAAGCCCAGTGTATTCGTACCCTTTGCTCAACTAAAAAAATACGCGCTACTTGAATTCTTCGAAAACAATTAAGTCGCATTAGTGAAGAGAACATCAATAATTATCAAGAAAATCTCAGACCGAGAAAAGATGAAACGAACCGTGAAAGCTGGAGCCCCAAACAGGAAGTTCAGGCCCTGAGAACCAGTGGGAAAGAAGGAAGAGATTTGAGATCTGGAGGTAGGCCTATCTATCCATCCATCCATCTATCCATCTATTTATCCATCTATCCATTCATCTTGATAAAAGCAATTTCTTTTCCACCCCAGATACACAACAAACAAGACAATAAAATTAAATTATATTGAATAAATGTTGAACATTTAAACTACTGGACTCTTTTTAAATGAAATACTAACAGAGTATTTGAATATTGAAATGTGTTTGTATGTGGTAGATAAACTATTAAGGTACTGTACATATGTTTATATGTAAAATAAAGTTTAAAGTCTTTCTGTTCATGTATATCCTTTAATTTTCAGAACGAAAAAAAGAAGACTGCCTGTAACATGGTGAACAAAGATGCCAGGATCCAACTAAAAGACAAACTGCTTTGAAGAAGTGTATTACTATTGATTTTGCATAGTATTTAAGAGCCATGTAAGGTCACTGGAGGTGATTACTTCTTAACTTGCTTTGCCATTGTATTGTTTCAGCCATCATGGCTCTGTGATCCACTTTCTGGCTGCTTGGTGTGGTCTTTTAAATTCCATTCATTAATTTGTTCAAGTTAAAGTTCACTGGAATAATAGAATAAATACAACTAATGCATATGTGTAAGCTTAAACATTATCAAGAAAATAGAAAAGGAATGTTTTTAATATTGAATAGAAATGTACATTTTCAGGAGTGGCTGAATCGTAGTGCGAGAAGCTGAATACTCAGAGACGACACAAGACAGTCTGACAGGGAGCAGGGGGAGAAGCCGAGCTTATATCCATGAGTCACTGAAGGGGAACAGGTGGGGACGATCAGGGCGGAGCCAGTAATTAACCCCGGGCCAGATGAAATCAGGTGTCCTGAACAGAGAAAGAACCAGAACAAACATGAGATAGGCATGATCACCGCCTCTGGCGGGTTCTAACATTAATATCATATCTGCATTAAATTTAGGTCAGATGAAAACTGAACTGATTGATACCTAAGATGTGGATAATCTTCTCAGAATGACAGAAATAAAAGGCTCAATGGTTAATTAATAATCCTAGCTTGTAAAAATCTGTTATTCTCATTGTTTAGGACTTCCACAGCTGTTAAACCAAATTAACTGGATGGTATTCTGTTCCACGTCTAGGAAAGATGTAGAACCTTATGCTGTAGCTTCTGATTCTGAAGCTCTCTCATGACTGAGGAACATCCACAGGATCACCAGTCACTTCCACTGGGGTACAAGGCCAACACTGGTTTGCACTTGATCTCAGTCTCTATGGCAATTTTTGCATTATTCTGTAAATTTTATATTGTATTGTCACTTTTTGCATTTTTGTACATATTCCTTTCAGTTTATTTCTTTGCTTTACATTTATACTTATTTGCCTTAGTTTTTGTATAAGCCTATCCTAAATGTTTGTCTGTACAGTCCGTGAAGTTAAACCGGAGTCAAATTCCTTGTTTGTGTACACAAACTTAGTCAATAGAACTGATTCTAATTTTTAAAAATATCTGTTTTTCATGGCTATATAGCTGCTGGTAATGTTTCACAATGTTTCTATAGAACATTTTTCAATATAACTTTTTCTATTGAACAAGGACCTAAAGTTCTATAGAACTTCTATAGGATTTCGTTTATATTATAGAACATTTTTTGCAGGGTAGTCAATCAGTTGCATTGTTAACTTTTCTATTATAAGAGTTGTATATTTCATTTCCAAAAAGTGAATTTCATTCAAATGTAGTTTGATTGTGAGCATAGTGTACCTTGTTATAACCAACTAGTACATTACATTTTAACTGCATGCAAGTATTATGCAGTATGAAGTTCAAAATTTTGGTTGTAAAGTGGTTAGAAACACGTTATAATTGGTCAAATAATGGTCAGAAACTGGTCACTGAAGATGTGATAAACTGGTTGTCAAATGGCCCCGATACTGGTGGAAAAGATGTCATCAATAGTTGCAAGGTCGTCATTTAGTGATGTGAATTTCACATCATTTTGCACCCTAAAGTCATATGGTCATCACATCACTTTTTGACGTGATTACAACGTCATCGATGATGCTTCTTCCATTTGTTTATTACATAACCATGTTATCGGAGACGTTTCTCAACTTTATTAAACTGGTGTCTCTCATCTGGCTTTGATGAAATATATAACTGTGTATCATCAGCATAGCAATGAAAGCTAATACAATGTTCAAGAATAATATTACCCAAAGGAAGCATGTATAGAGAAAAAAGCAGCAGGCTTACTGTAATGGCATCACTCTACCTTTAGTGGAAGTGGACACAAAGATTTGCTGGGTGTGTTATACTTTTTTACTCCAAAAGCAGGTTAATTGTGCAGGTAAGTAAGTTGGTATAAGTGAACGTATGCCCACCCCTCATGCTGCTTAATTAATAAAGAAATTATTTATTTAAATGTAGACCAAGACTTAGTATAGTCTGAAGAAATAAAATAATAATAACAGCTGTTAGCAGACCTCAACCAACATAAAAGTTTTTCCTTTCTGTAAATCTCTTACACCAGTGGAGTATTCTAATCTTTGTGTCTTAAATCATTAATATGTTGTGGGACTAGAACATATTTTTTGTCAGTGTTAAAGAAATTATTGCTTTTAAATCTGTAGTTATGTTTCACTGCATCAGAAAAAAATTCAGGAATACAGCATAAGGCTAAATTTATGTTACTACAGCCAAAAGCAGGCTACACAATGCGAACTTAAAATTGACTGCAAACAAAAGTGGTTCCCTCCAAACTCAAAATCTTTCTTTTCTACAATAACAGTTTCCTTAGCAACAAAACAGTTCACAACATTGAATTTGACAGCATTAACAAACAACAAAGTCTCTTTCCAAATGTAGCAGTTCCAAATCAGTTTGTTCTCTCTTTACCAAAAAGTCAGGTCTGACTAACAAAAAAAGGCAAGAAAGAAAACAAACAAAAAAAAAAAAATCAAAAAAGGTCTATTTGTACTTGACTCATCTACATCCTCTGGTGATGTTTGTCTCCCAGTCCCCACCCCTGTGAGTTCCTGGTCTACACCAAACACTGACTGCTCACTATGCCCTGCCTCCCCATCTGTGTCAGAGATGTCACTATGTGGTATGCTGTAAGCTGGTTTGTGGTGAGTTTGTAGTGTGTGAGGAACATTATGGGGCACATGAACTAAATCATAGTCATCAGACATTGATTGATATGGCACTCTTTCATTGGTATGATGAGTTCTAGAAAGAGGGGCCACAAAATTGCAGGGTTTTATCGACTTTTACTTTAGTCAGGCCACTAAACAGTGAGGCTGGTCTACACCAGCATCTCAGGATGGTTCATGAGCTCCATGGGCCTTACAGTCATGTATCCTCTTGGATCTTCGAAAGGCTTCCTGCCCTGCCTTTCACTCTGCATCTGCTGCTACTTGTACTTTTGAGGTTTTTCCCCCTATAATGTCTCTGGGAAGTTGAGCATCCCTTCATCTTGTCACTGACTCAGGCCTGCCCCAAGACCCAGGCAACTCTCATCTATTGTTACAATGAATAGTAGACAATAGTCAGGATAGGCCAGGACAGGTGGCACCATCAGACACCTCTTTGGGCGATTGATTGCTGACACTTCTCACTCCAAACAAAATGTTGCAGTCTAGCCTCAACACCATCCTTTTTTGCTTTACCCATCAATGAGTGCAAAGGTCTAGCAAGCTGTGCAAAATGGGGAACAAAACACCTATAATAGAACATAAAACCAACAATCTGTCTGACCTCTTTCACAAAATGTGGGATATGCCAACCCTGTAGGACCTTGGCCTTCTCCATATCTGCTTGCACACCCTCAGCTGACACAATATGCCTGAGAAATTTGACTTCTGACTTGAGAAGGAGGCATTTCTTAGGTTTGAGTTTTCAGCCAAGTTATTGCAAGTGACAAAAAACTAAATCCAACTTTTTAACATAGTTGTCAATGTCTTTAAAAAATACTAGGACATCATCTCATCATCTCAGTAACCCAGGAGGACCTCAAATGCCAAATCACCAAGGACTGCTTTTATTAGGTGCTGAAATGTCGCTGGGGCATTGCAGAGCCCAAATGGCATGCAGGTCCATTACAACCCAAACGGCATGGTTACAGCAGTTTTCTCCTGGTCTTCTTCAGCTACAGCCACATGGAAATATCCCGCCATAAGGTCTAATGAGGAGAAAAGTTGGTCATGACCCAGAGCGTCTAGTGACTCTTCAACCCTGGGGAGTGGGTAGGCATCTCTGTGTGTCACAAAATTCAACTTTCTGTAAATGAACAGACCTACCTTTCTTCATAACACCAACTGCAGGTGATGCCCATGGGTTGCAGCTCTCTTTTAGCACCTCTTGCACAACCAGGTCTTGCACATGCTGTTTGACTTCCTGGATGACATGGGTTGTGATTCTGCGATGTCGCTGCATGATAGGGTGTGCATTAACAGTTGGAATATAGTGATTCAATGTGGTCATGTAACAATAATGACAGTCATCTTGGGAAAACGCTGCACAATGCTTCTCTAATAGCTGATTAAGCTGACATTCTAGATTTGGTGTGAGCCCCTGGAGGTTTGGGTGTACAGGAACACACGCCGCCTAATGAGAGCTCCATGGTGCCAGAACATTGGCCACCAGCAGGCTGGGTGGGTGGGGGGGCTATTGGCACTTCCACCAAGACTTGGCATTTCATTTTTGCATGCTTACCAGCTATTTTGACAAAGCCTATCTTTCCATCACAGCCCACAAACTGCTCCTCTTTTCCCATTTAAACAATGATGTGAAGAAGACTCCCCTTTTGCTTATGCCTACCCATCTCCTGGATTCCCTCTAAAGCCAACAAAAAGGTTATGCAGTTAACAAAGCATGTTCATTCCTAATATGCCAGGGACACAACTTCCCCAGCAACCTTATCTTGCGATAAGTCTTGCCCAGACACTTGATGTCAGCATATAGATAACCAATTATTGGAATGTCGAGCCCATTTACTGATGTTAATTTGACCCAGTTTGCTGATGACTATGTTTTTTTCTCCAAACAACCTTTTAAAGCGTGTCTCAGACGTAGTCACTTCAGATCCTGCATCTAAAAGGCAGTCTACTGACAAAGCAGTTCCCGAATGCACAGTCTGGCTCAACCCCTTGATTTATCTCTATCTGCCCAAAAGGCAGTGCAGTGGGTTCACCTGAAGCCATGCTAATAGTTGCCTTTGACTGTTCCCTGTTTAGCTCCTGCCCTGGTGCTGTTGTATTACCTCTACGCAGTTTCCATCCGCCCTGCTAGCAAGTCCTGATGGTGTGCCCTACTCAGCATGCTACTAGCCTGCTCATGCAGTGCTGTTTGCTCTCTCATATGAGTGGACTGTTCTGAAAATTTGGCTTGTAACTCTCTAAATAAATTTCTTGCGCAGCTCGGTCATTTCCTTCATTTTAAAATAATATGAGGGTGGAGGCCCTATTACACAGCTAAGACTAACTGGAGATCTAAACAAAGACTGTTATAATAAATTACACACTATAGTTTATCCCGTTCGTGATGCCAAAATGTGGAGGCAAAGATTTGCTGTCTGTGTTATACTGGCTGTGTTTTCACTCCAAAAGCAGGTTAACTCTGCAAGTATGTCAGTTTGTGTAAATGAACATATGCCCACCCTCTCACGCTCCTTAATAATAAAAAAAAAAAGCATTTATTTAAATGTAGACCAAGACTTAGTATAATTTGAAGAAATAAAATAAAACAATAATAACATCTCAGTTATCAGACCTCAACCAACATTAAAGTTTTTCCTTTATTTAAATCACTCACATCGGTGCAGTGTTCTAATCTTTTGTATCTTAAAACATTAATATGTCCTGGGACCATAACATAACTTTTCATCAGTGTTAAAGAAATTATTGCTTTTAAATCCGTACTTATGTTTTAATGCATAAGACAAAATCAGGAATACAGCATAAGGCTGGATTTATGTCAATACAACCAAAAGCAGGCTACACAAGGCTAACTTAAAATTGACTGCAAACAAAAGTGTTTCCCTCCAAGTCCAAGTTTTTTTTCTACAGTAACAATTTCCTTAGCAACAAAACAGTTCACAACATTGAATTTGACAGCATTAACACGCAACAAAGTCTCTTTCCAAATCAGTTCGCTCTCTCTTTACCAAAAAGTCAGCATTGTCCAGTCCACTTACTTAAATCCGTGAGTGGAGTATGCAGGTTGCAACATAGAGATGGATTCCTCAGATCCAGTGCTGTGGTGGATGGGGACGAATGGCAGGGAATACTCATGGAGGGGAGGCAGGAAGAGACAAGAGGAAGATTTGCTGTCTTCGGTAACTCCTCACATTGGGACAGAATCTTGTGGAACACTAAACGTAACATTAGAACATACTGACAAATCACCATTTACATCTACAAACAGATAACAGTCAGTTAAATAAGATTTAAACCGGAGGAGGGCCATTTTCAACTCCAACAACATTTTCTAATCTGTCAAGAATTGTAATCAGCAGGGAGACACTGCTGTGGTCAGAGGCAACTTGTAAATCATTTGCCACCTTAACAAGGGCTGTCTCTGTGCTATGGTCAGACCTAAATCCTGACTGATACACTTCATGAATGTTATTCCTACAAAGATATGAACATAACTGATGCCCTACAGCTTTTTCTAAGATCTTGGACATAAAAGGGAGGTTTAATATTAGTCTATAGTTGGACAGCTGATATGGGTCAAGAGCAGGTTCTTTAATAAGAAGGTTTGATAACTGCTAGTTTAAAGGATTTAGGTACATAACCAGTGCTAAGGGAAGAATTGATTACATTTTATAAAGGATTGATCACTTTATGAACACACTGTTTAAAGAAACATGTAGGTACTGGATCTAGCACACAGGTTGATGATTTAAATGAGGAAATTAATGACATTAGTTCTGTCTCTTGAATGGGGCTAAAACACTCTCATTGTTGATCTGATAGCGGTATATAGTATTATTTGCCATTTTAGTTAATAACATTACTGACGTTAAGTTCAGGGATTATTTTTTGCCTGATACTTTCAATTTAAAATTAAAAATGTTCATAAAGTTGTCACTGCTATATGTTGATGGTCTGCACGTTTTATTTATGTTCTTATTTCTAGTATTTTTAAATATTTTTGTTATCATCTATTAGATTTGAGAAATATATTGCTCTAGAAGCACTAAGAGCTTTTTATAGTTAAGGAAACTCTCTTTTCATGCTAGTTGGAATACCATTAATTTAGTTTGACGCCATTTTTGTTCTAATTTACGGGTGTTCTGTTTTAGTGTGAGGGTATCATCATTATACCAGGGTGCTAATTTTTTCTCAATAATTGGTTTTCTTTTCAGAGGACCTACATTATCTTGTCTATATCGCAAATTTGATTCAAAGCACTTTGTAGCTTGATCGAGTTCTGTGGAGTCTGATGGTGATCCAATTATAGTTGATAATTCTGGAAGATTATTAATAAATCTCTGTGCAGTAGTTGATATAAAAGTATGCTTAATACGACAATGTGGTGACATGTATGTGACTCAGTCTGGCAAAATGAGTCACAGTGACCAAAAATTGAAAATTGAGTTAGCCATACCATTTAAAAGAGGAGACTCTAAGCTTTAAAATGGTATGGCTAACTCAATTCTGAATTTTTGGTCACTGTGACACATTTTGCCAGACTGGGTCACATATATATTAGTACTAAGAAGCATTGTAAGTGAGATAAGATATTGTGCGATGCTGCATAAAATGAGAGCGGCACCGTCCTGAGTGGGATGGATACCATCCTGCCGTCTCAGGCCAGGTTTACCCTCAAAAGTACTCCAATTATTTATAAAGCCCACTTTGTTTTCGGGAACACCACTTGGACATCCAGCAGTTTAGCAACCATAGCCTGCTGAAAGCTACATGACGATGCCGTATTGGGATGGGACCAGAGCATGCTACAGCATCTGACATTGCCTTCACTTATTTCCACACCTCTATAAGGTTACGCTCTGGCTCCTGGGATACACTTAACTAGTGTTACCTAACTGGTGCCCCTAAAGGACTAGCTAATTTTACGTGTTTTGAAATAGAGCTTCCTATAACCAGAGCTCTTTCAGGTTTCTCAGAGGGTGTCTGGTGTTCTGTTCAACATGTGAAGCGCAGACGAGTGTTGCTCCTGTGGGCGAGTCTCAGCGTTAACATTGGCTTTTGGAGTATGCCAAGTTGTCACCCATTCTCCCCGCTGTGTGGGCTCTGATGCCGGAGGATTTTCGCATAAGGCACCCAGACTTCCCACAGCAGGAACAACGCTACTCTCACTCTCACTAGCCCTCTCTAAAGTCTGGATGCACACTTCTAACGTTACAATCTTCTATGTGTACACCTATCACAGATAAAGTTATCACTAATGATGCAGGGAGAATTGCTAAACATCCTGCACTTAACACACTGAACAAGCTGGATGGTAGCTATGATGCTAAAAACAAACCTTAACTGAAGATCTGTGGATAGTTGCAGGATGCTGTTGATTCCCTCTGCTTACAGCTTTGAAGTCCAGCATGCGATTCAAAAACAGGAACTGACGTCACAATTAGCAGTGACATCTAGAACATCCAAGGGCTGTCCTAAGATGGGAAGAAATGGGCAGGACTGTTTTAGAGACTCAAGGTCACTTTTTCCATATTCAGCTGGTCAAGGTTTGTGGGTGTGATAACTTTGGAAGGAAATGACATAGAATCACCAAATTTAGTTGATGGGTTCTGCTTAGAAATGTCTAGGTTGAAATTGTACATGAGTCACCTTGACCTTGTTTTAAGGTCACTTTTTCTGTATTAAGCTTGTCAAAGGTCACTTTTTCTGTATTAAGCTTGTCAAGGCTTGTTAGATTAGATTAGATTCAACTTTGTTATTACACATGTGTGAATACAGGGTAACAAAATACAGTTTAGCATATAATCAGTGCGGAGAGCAGCAAGTGCACTATAAACAGTATATGTAGTATGTACAATTAGGAGCAGTTATATACAGATACAGATAAGGGCAATGAAAAAGGTGGAAAAAATCATGTAGTGAATGTATATACAGTGTGCTATGAATGTACATACACTAGTGAGAGAAAAGCACTCTGATGACTATAACAGTGTAGACATGTACATGTAATGATATGAACGGTGTATATGAACATGTGGTGTAGTGTCGATGGAAAGAGAAGGTTCAGCAGAAGACTGAGTTCAGTAGGGTGACAGCTGTGGGGAAGAAGCTCTTTCTAAACCTGCTGGTTTTTGTTTGAAGGCTCCTGAAGTTCCTTCTGGAGGGGAGGAGCTGGAAGAGTCTATTGGCAGGATGAGAGGAGTCCCTGAGAATGCTGCGTGCCCGGCAAAGACATTTCTTCTTGTGGATGTCCTCAATAGCAGGAAGTGGAGTCACTGTGATTGATCAGACGGTTTATATTCAGCAATATTCAGCCAGTGCTGAGCAACAGTGAGTCAGCAGCTTAGGTATCAAAAACAGGAAGCAGAGCTAGAAAGCAGAAGCAGCAAGAAGAAGTAGTTTAAGTAGTAGAGCATAGGTAAATAACTATTGACCTTTGACCTTGATGTACCTGTGCAATAAACAAATTGAAGATGAGGGTAGAAGTAAAAATAGTTTAAGAGTTACAGATCAGCCAGCCTGTCCAGGGGAATTATGGGTACACCTTCATCAGTAGTAGAGGAAGGAGCATCCTCATTAGCAGGAGAAGTGGGTGTGTAATCTTAATCATAATCAGGGGGATAATACTCCAAAGGAAAACTTGGGGAAGAAGGCTCTGGAGAAGAGTACTCCAGAAATTAAAGGGGGATGATGGGAGAGTCTGGAGGAGACTCTGGCCATGGAGAAAAATACCAATAGCGCACCTGAGTGGACTGATCTTGGGTTTCAGGCACAGTTTGAGTAGATTGATCTCGAGTGGCAACTGGAGATTGAAGGGATAACAAGAGGACCTGGATTGAGACCCAGGAGATCTAGACTGGAACCAGGTGGCAGAAAGAAGCTCCAGAAAATCCAAAAGGTTGGGATTAGTACAGGCCAGATGGTAGTGAAGATGGTGATGTTGACCAGATCTCCCTCTCCTGAAAATAGCACGACGGGCTGACTGAGCTGGAAACAATGGAAAGAGAAAAGGATGCATGTCATGTGACCATTTCATCCAAAAATATGTAATCTGCAATATAGCTGAAGCTGCACCTGTCCGGGCAGGTGTTTTTTCTTCACATCTCAGCGCAACAGTGACCGTGGTGCTAGCCTAGCTCCGGCTAAATAACTTAGCTTGTCGTGTCGTGTCCATCAAGCACTAACACTTTTACTGTGATGGAGAGTCTCAACTCCTCTCACAGCACGACTTACAGTACTTTTTTAAGTTAACAGTTCACAGTCCCTCGTGTATTTACATGAAAACACACACACACACACACAGACACATATATATATATATATATATATATATATATATATATATATATATATATAGAGAGAGAGAGAGAGAGAGA
>JAOUQZ010043212.1:0-13553 GCA_028564935.1 Neosilurus hyrtlii | reverse complement strand
TACTATGTAAAGCTGCTTTGTGACAATGTCAATTGTAAAAAGCACTATACAAATAAAACTGACTTGACTTGACTTGAGAAAGGGGGGAGAATGAGAGAGGAGAATGAGAGAGGGCTTTGATGTTAGATGTGAAAGGGGACCTGCAGATGGTACTGCTGTTGGAATATGTCTGATCATGGTCATCGGGAGTTTGGTGAATCAGCTCTACATGTGCATTTTAATTTTAATTTTTTTTTTTTTTAATTAGATTTTTATTCTGATTTTATTTTTAGATTTTTATATTTTATTCTTTTATATTTCATTTTAATTTTTCATTTTTGATTTTGATTTTAGTTTCTATTTAGATTTTTATTCTAATTTTAATATTTCATTTTAATTTAGATTTTTATTTAAATTTTTGATTTTTATTCTGATTTTAATTTTTGATTTTGATATACTGTAATAATCCAACACGGTAAACCTATCCTCTGTGTTTAACCCATCTAAAGTGAGCACACACAGGTAAATAATGAGCCCACACACACTCAGACCACACCCTGAATATTAATGCTTCAGCAGTCAGGTTGCAAGCCAGGATTCACCTCTGTGACATCACTGTGACATCATTGTGACATTGTCTGCTGTAGACTTCTGGAACTTGGAGCGGAAGTGATGTGGTCATCCGTGTGAGACATCACCAAGATGTTTCCTCATTCTCGTCTCGTGTGAATGTGACATGAATCACACTGAATGTGACTCCATATCTGTGTGGTTTTCATACATCACACTGTTGCTGATATGTGATTGGTTGATTAAACACTGAGCAGGTTTATATTGAAGTCTTCAGTACATGAAACATAGATTTATAAATATCATCTTAGATAAGATGGTGATGATGATGCGAGGAGGCTGGAGTCAATCTCAGACGACACTGATCGAAGGCGAGACACGCCCCGAACAGCTCAGCAGTCCATCACAGGGCAGGTTCATGAATATATCATATGTACAGTAATGTATATACTGCTATCTAGCACATGTTATAGTATGTCTTTATATGTCTTGTGTATGTGTGTGTGTTTGCCCTTCTCTAAATGTTAGCTGCTGCAGCAGAAGTTGCTTAATGGCCAGATGGTGTCAAGCAAATGAGTTGGAGTGAGAACCCAGTTTGCATATTTATGAGGCTTTTCTGAATAATTAATGAGATGAAAATAAAAACTGAAGTGGATAGTGAGGAATGTGTGTTTGGGTGTTCATGTTATCTGTGCAGTGAATCATTAAAGCTTTTCCATGCCCCTGAGTTCATGAACAAACAAAACAGCAGAGATAGAAATAAAGATAGACATAGAAAGAGAGTGAGAGACAGAGAGAGGCAGACAGAGAAAAAGAGGAAGAAAGAAACAGAGAAAGAGAGAGAGAGAGGGGGGGAGAGAAAGAGATAAATAGACAGACAGAGAGAGAAAGAGAGGCAGATAAATAGAGATAGAGAAATAGACAGAGAGAGAGAGAGAGAGAAAGAGAGAGAGAGAGGGAGAGAGAGAAATAGAGATATAAATAAAGAAAGATAAATAGACAGAAAGGGGGGAGAAATAGAGAAAGAAATAAACAGAGGGAAAAATAAAGAAATAGATTGAGAAATAGACAGACAGAGAGGAAGAAATAGAGAGAAATAGAGAAATAGAGAAAGATAGATAGAGAAATATACAAAGATAAATAAAGAGAAATAGAGAAATTGACAGAGAGAGAAAAATAGAGAGAGAGAGAGAGAATACATCATTCATTCATTCATTCATTCATTCATTTTCTGAACCGCTTATTCCTAATTAGGGTCGCGGGGAGGCTGGCTCCCATCTCAGCCGACTCTGGGCGAGTAAATGATGATAGTGATAATTATGATGGTGATGATGAAATGATAAAGTAATAATGATGATGAAGATAATGATATGAGGATATGAGGATGACAGTGGTGTGTATAGTTTTAGTGATGATGATGATGGTGATAAAGGTGATGATGATTAAGTGATAACGATGATAATGATGAAATGTTGATGATGATGGTGGTGATTATGGTTGTGATGATGGTGATTATCATGACGGTGATGGTAGTGATGATGATGATAATGATGACGATATTAAAGATGATGTTGATGATGGTGGTGATGATGATGATGATGACAGTAATGAAGGTAATGATGATGCTAGTGGTGATGATGGTGGTGGTGATGAGAATGTTAATAATGATGAAGTGATATAGATGACATGATGACAGTGATGACTATGATTATGGTGGTGATGATGACGATGGTGGTGTTGATAACGATGATGCTTCTGATGATGATTTATTTTGGTAATGCCGGTGATGGTGATGAGAGCATTGATGATGATGATAGTTGTGAGGAATTGCTGATGATGATAAAGTAATGGTGGTGATGAAGAAAATAATATGAGGATGATAGTGGTGTGTATAGTGGTTGATGAAGGTGATAAAGGTGATGATGATTAAATGATGAGAAGCATTAAGTAATGATGATGATGATGATGATGATGTTAATGATGATGGTAGTGGTGATGCTGACGATGATGGTGGTGGTAGTGATCATGATGATGACAATGGTGGCGATAAAGGTATGGATGATGATGATGGTGATGGTATGCTGATGATGAAGTGATGATGATGTGTTAATGATGAAGCGATGGTGGCAGTGGTGGTGATTGTAATGATGATGATGGTGGTGATGATGAAGGTGATGGTGTTAATGATGGTGATGATGTTGATGGTGATGATTGTGATCATTATGATGGTGATGATGATCATTGTGGGGTGTATAATGGTGTTAATGATGATGAAAAAGTGATGATGATGTTGACGATGATATAGTAATGATGATGATGATGCTGGTGGTGATAATAAAGGAGGTGGTGATGATGGTGATGGAGTGATGATGGAGGTGAAGATGATTATGGTAGTGGTGATGATAATGGAGGAAGTGGTAATGATGATGGTAATGATAATTATGGTGATGATGGTGAAAATGGTGGTGATGATTGTGATAATGATGAATAGTGTGTGAATAGTGATGATAATGATGTTGACGATGACATAGTAATGATGATGGTAATGCCGATGATGATGGTGGTGATGATAGAGGTGGTGATGATGGTGATGAAGGTGATGATGGTAAGGATGATGATGATGGTAATGATGATCATAGTGGTGTGTATAGTGGTGTTAAAGATTGAGATCACCAAGTGTGCATAGCTGTGATGATGAAAGTGATGATAATGGTGGTGATAATGAAGGTGATGATGGTGATAATAATAATAAAGTGATGGTGATGGTGGTGATGATGATAGTGATGTTAATGATAATGATGGTGAAGGTGGTGGTGATGATGGTGATAATGATGAAGGAAGTGGTGGTTTTAATGATAATAATAATGGTGATGATGGTGGTGATAAAGATGGTGATGATTGTGATCATGATGATGATCATTGCAGAACAACACACTCACACAGCCATCCACACTCACACCAAGGGGCAATGGAATGGCCAATGAGCCTAATGCTCATGTCTTGGGACTGTGAGGAAAAACTGGAAACCCACGCAAGCATAGGGAGAACATGCAAAATGCAAACAAAATTTATGAAGCCTAAAATTTCTAAAGAAAACAAGCCAAAGTGTGAAGAATATTTTGACCTTTTACTAATCTGAGAAACTCTAACTTCACAATTTCTCTGAGATATCTCTGATTAAAGCTTGGGTTAGCCGTATGCACAATCTGTTATATTGCTGGAAATGGTCTTCATGGTGGTGAGGTGGTTATCATGTCCGCCTCACTGCAAGAAGGTCCTGGACTCGAGTCCCAAGCTTGTCGAGGTTATTTCAGTGTGTAGTTTGTATGTCCTCCCAGTGGATGCATGGGTTTCCTCTGGGTACTCCGGTTTCCTCCCGTAGTCCAAAAACACGCACATTACGCTAATTGTCTGTTCCAAATTGCCCCAAGGTGTGAATGTGACTGGATGTATCTGTGTTGCCCTGTGATTGTCTGGTAAGCTGTTCAGGGAGTATCCCATTCCCACCCAGTGTCGGCTGCGATAGGTACCAGCCCTACCTGCGACTCTAGTGGGATTAAGCGGTTCAGCAAATGAATGAGTGAGTGGACTTTACAATCAATAATTTATAATATCAAAAAAAGATCTCAAAAAAATCTGTCACGTAGCTGCTGTAATCCTGTAAAAACACAGACCAATCACTGCCTTGCGACCAGTTGGGAAATATCAAATCAATCAAAATACTTGTGTCTTTCCTGCTTGTGCATGACTGTGGACAAACCAAAAGTCTTTAAAAGGTTCTCCGAGGGCACTGGAGGGTCTAGCCGGAGCCTTGAATTAATGCTACTTCAGAATTTGACTAGCTTTCCAGATAACTAGAATAACCCAGCTTTAAGACACTTTTCCTCTGGTCTCCTTTAGGTGGACATGTAGTTGCATCAAAGTGTCAGAAGGTGGCGCTGGATTTAATAGCACTCTGTTTTCAAGACAACAGGAAATGTGCTAAAGTTGAAGATCAGAAGCACACATAACCGTTGATCTGTTTGTTTGAGTTAACTCCGCCCTGCGTAACTCATGTTGAAGTGATGTCTGGACGTATGCCAGAGGTCTGAGTGCCGATGTGCTTGTGCTCAGGCTGAGATCCAACAGTCATATATTTGGATAAAATAATATCAACGCCAGGAGGCATCAGGTGGTCTGTGAATATTCAGCCTTTGATAATCCGAGATTTCATTCTATTATACAACAGAAAAAAAAACACTGGAGACGTGGGAGGATGGATTTGCATGGATTAATGCTTGGAAGGAGGATAAGGAACGTTTATACGGCTGCTGAGTGATGGTGAGCGTGTTGCAGTATGGAGTGACTTCACAGTGATTTAGCAGCACATCTTGCCATTTGTTTTGCACCAAAACTTATAAATGTCTACAGTTAAATGTTCTACTGAAGTACAGAACATTGTTTTAAGCAAAATGGGCTTCAGGAAGATTTTCATATTAAAAGTTCAGTGCATCGCCCATAAAACCCTCACTGTACAATACAAACATATCAACATCAAGGCATGTAAACTCCATGTTCAAAGTGTTTAATGGGAGTCCAACATATAGCGTGTCATTTTTTAATGAATAATATTTGATCTACATACAACCCCTGGCAAAAAGTGTGGAATGACCACTCTAGGAAGATGTTCATTCAATTGTTTAAAAAAAAAAAACAATCACCGACATGCCACAAAACTATTTTAATTTAACATTCCAACTTTCTGGCTTTATGAAACACTTACAAAAAGAAAAAAGAAAAAAAACCTGTAGTCAATTGCAACTGTTTTTACAGATCAAACAGAGGGAAAAAATATGAAATCACTCAATTTTGAAGAAAATATTATGGAAACACTAAACAAAACACCACTAGCACTTTGTTGCACCACTTCTGGCTTTTATAACAGCTTGAATTCTCTGAGGCATGGATTTAACTATCGACGAACTTTGCAGGCCTTGTCATGGACCATTTTCTTTAATTTCCACCATAGACTTTCAATTGGATTGAGGCCCGGACTATTTGCAGGCCATGCCATTGGCATTGTAGGTCTTTCTAGAAGGAAAGTTTTCACAGCTTTTGCCCTATGCCACAATTCATTATCATCCTGGAAAATGATGTTATCACCAAACATCCTTTTAATTAATGGAATAGGAAAAGTGTCCAAAATCTTAATATGTAATGTATTGAGGAGGTAATGACTGTCATCTCTCCGGTACCTTTACCTGACATACCACCCCATATCATTAATGACTGTGTAAATTTGCATGTTTTCGTCAGGCAGAAGTCTTTATAAATTTCATTAAAACGTCACCAATCAAAAGTTCCAGCATCATCTCCCTGCCCAATGCAGATTCATGATTCATCACTGAATATCATCCAGTAATCCAGTAATCCCTCATCCAGTAATAGACAGTCCGTGATTGCTTTTCTTTAGCCCACTGAAACCTTATTTATTTTATGTTTAGATGTTAATGATGGTTTTCTTTTGGCTTTTCTGAATGTAAATCTCATTTCCTTTAGGTGATTTCTTACAGTTCTGTCACAGACATTGACTCCACTTTCTGCCCATTTGTTCCGCATTTGTTTTTTTGTGCATTTTCTGTTTTCAAGGCATATACTGCTTTGTTTTTTTTTTATCTTTGATGTCTTCCTTGGTCTAGCAGTACGCTTCCCTTTCACAACCTTCCCATGTGATATTTACTTAGTCCAGATTTTAGACACAGCTGACTGGGAACAACCAACATCTTTTGCAACATTCCGTGAAGATTTACCTTCTTCAAGAGTTTTGGAATCCTCTCTTTTGTTTCAACTGATATCTCTCATGTTGGAGCCATGATTTATGTCACTCAGCTTGATTTAACAGCTCACTAAGGTGTGCTCCTTTTTAACTGCAGACTAATTAGCAGATGTAATCGGATACAGTTTTAGAACTGCAAAGTACATGGTGTCCCTAACATTTTCATCAGAATTAAGTGATTCCATTTTTTTCCTCTGTTTGATCTGTAAAAAGACAAAAAGTTTGGAAAGTTAAATGAAAATAGTTTTGTGGCATGTCTGTGATTGTTTTTTCCTCTACACAATAAAACAATTAAATGAACATCTTCCAAGAGTGGTGATTTCATACTTTTTGCCAGGGGTTGTACATGCAAACAAAAGGTAAAACTGAGCTCATTTTACTACAAATCTAATTTATTACTATGTAATAAAACCCAAATAGCACCATACTGCGCCAATAATAACCACCATTGAAAATCAGAATCAGCTAGCTTAGTCAGAAATGATAAAGTGTGTTTAATATCTGATCCCATTACTTCGATTAGAAACGAAAATCATATAAAACCCCTACTCCAAATAAGTTGGGATGGCATGTAAAATGTAAATAAATAGAGAATGTAATAAGTCTCATAAAGTCATATTTTATTCACAATAGAACATACAAACCAAATGTAATGTTGAACGAGAGAAATTTTATTATTTCAGGAAAAATATCAGCTCATTTAGAATTTGACTGCACAAACACGTCTCAAAAAAGAAGTTGGGACAAGGTAACTAAAGGCAGGAAAAGTAGATGGTATTAAAAATAATCAGCTGAAGGAAGATTAAGTAACTAATTTGATTAACTGGTAGCAGATTAGTAACATGATTGGGTATTTTTTTTAAAAAAACATCTGGGCAGAGGTTTATCAATCTGCAAAAACTCTATATCTACAAATTGTGAAACAATATAAGAATAATGTTCCTCTACGTCAAACTGCAAAGACTTTAAATGTCTCATCATCTACAGAGCATAATATCATCAAAACATTCTGAGAATCTGCAGGAATCTCAGTTCACATGAAACAAGGACGGAAATTAATATGGAAGCCCATGATCTTTGGGCCATGAGAAAGCACTGCATTACAAATAGGCATAACTCTGCCATGAAAATCACTGCATGGGCCAGTGATCTCTGTATTTGAACAAATTGGGATGGTACAATACTCATGGTGTTTATAAAGCTATGATTGGAGAGTGCAGGATTTGTTTGTATTACTGGTCTTCTCTGGTTCTTCTGTGTGAGGTTCCGGGATTGGGGTCATTTTTTTTGGGCCATGAACTCTACAAGTTTGATCTCATTCTAAATGTAGATAAAGGTAATGGGGAGATTGAACTGACATAGAGATCTTAAAAAATGCACGAGAAACATTTACATATCTGGAGAGGAAGATGAAGGGTGGCGTGTTCCCCTGAGAGTGCTATGCTGCCCTGTAAGGGCGACAGGCCAAAACCAAACTGGGAGCAAACGCAGTAAAATGAAAAAATAGTCGTTCTACAGAACATCGTAACCCCTCAGCCAGGACTACTCAAGTTTTGCCAAGGTGTTTTGCCAAGTTTTGCCTATGCAAAATTTCAGAAAGCTGGCCTGTGTATGAGCTGAGCAATGGTCCAGACAAACTTTATATGTTCAAGGTCACTGTGCCAAAGTCAAAGGTCACATATGCAAATTAGCTACCCCACGCACAGGTTAAGGTCATATGGAGTGCCTATGCAAAACTTCAGAAAGCTATCATTCATATGACCCGAGAAATGGCTCGGACAAACTTTACATGTTCAAAGTCACTGTGCAAGGGTCAAAGGTCACATATGCAAAATTAGCTCCCCCACGCACAGGTTTAGGTCATAGGGAGTGCCAATGCAAAAGTTGAAAAAGCTGGCCTGTGCATGAGCCAAGCAATGGCCCTGGACAAAGTTATTGTCACGCCACCCGCCAAGCCAACGACAATACCCCTCCAGTCCTAACCGGCAGAGGAGTAAAAACAGTCCGTTTAATATTAAAGTGTATTCCAATTTATTTATTTCTTCTTGATAAACTCTTTTGGGAAGGCTCTCCACAAAAATTTTTATTTACTTATTTCTTGCTACACAGCCTACAGCAGACGTATCTGACGATCATGAAAGTCATTAAAGTAATAAGCGAAAGAAAAATCTGCAGGAAGAGAAAAATATCCACAGAGTGGTAAGAATACCAGGGCATTTTGTACGATTCGGTTCGTAGATGAGCTGCACCACCATGCCTCATCATGTACTCGATCCAGAAGATGGCGCTGTCTAAAGGTTTTATTGGAACATCTCGGTGGAGTTTGGAGAGTCTTTGCATGTTCTCTCGATATGAAGGGTTATTGAGCACTTCTTTTAACGTTAAAAGGAAGGATTCTTTGTTCATGGTTGCGAAATCAACATTCTTCGCAACCCCCTTCACCCTCATTTTTTCAAGATTATCAGGCTGATCCCAGACGAGTCCACAACCGATGATAGGAACGCCATGGTAGATAGCTTCCTGAATTCCATTGGTTCCACCATGAGCCACAAACACCCTGGTCTTAGGGTGGCCAAGGAGGTCATTTTGAGGTATCCAGTCCATTATTAAGGTATTGTTCCCCACAGTGCCAGGCCTTTCCCCTTTATATTTCCAAATCACTTTTTGTGGAAGCTCTGCAAAAGCCTCAGCTATTAAATCAGCAACATCATGAGGAAGTTGACCAACCATTGTTCCCAGAGACATGACAATGACACCATGTTCACCTGAGCTCTGCACAAAATCCTCAAGATGCTGTGGAAGAGGTTCAGATGGTTTGCAGTGGAAGCCACCAATGTAGACAACATTTGGCATAGTAGGGCGTGGAAATTCAAAGATAAAGTCCACTCTGAACAGCCAAAGATCTGCGCCCTGGACTAGTTCGAAGTAGTCTACCCCTGGACCGAATAGTTTTTCACACAATTTATTGTATTCTGAAGCCATAAAATACCTGGTCTGTAATTGGGATACAAGGTACATGACAACATTTACCACTCTCTCAAAAAAGCTCATGTGGTCTGACAGCTCTAACCCTGGTAATGGTACATAAGAAAGGGGTGAAGGAGCGATTGCAAAATGGCCCTCATGATGTACAGTCCAACGGACATTAAAGATGATGGGCAGGTTCAGATAGTGACCAACAATCACACCACTCATTAAAGCAGGGTCACTTATATACACGTCATATTTGGTGCCTCGTAAGGACTGCATTATTTCCTGGTTTTCAATCATGTTGATAATCATTTGTTTCTCTTTCTCCACCATTTGAGTTGCTTTGTCCCACATGTCCTTCTCGAGTTTCAGACGAGCCCACATGGATCTCTCCCTCCTAATTTCCAAGAAACTGCGTACAGCATCCCAGATAAATTCTTGCTCAAAGATTGCTGATTTTCCTAAAGTGATGGAAGTGTAAACTGGAGATGTTTCTCCAATGTACCAGCTATCTGCAGCTCGTATAACTGTAATATTGTGACCTTTAGCATGAAGACCCTCAATCATGATTTTCATGTTGATCCAGTGGCTGCCATCCACCGGGAAGACCAGAATGTTCCCAGTGTAGACTGAGGAGACCAGCAGGCTGAGCAAGACCAGGCCTGAGTTTTGCATTTTATGTTTGTTCCTTGCAGCACCTACAGTAATGAACAGAAAGCTGTGGATGAGTATTTTTATCAGCTTCTTATGTACAACTGAATCAGTGAGACAAGTTCATCTTATATACTTTTGAGTAATAATTTATAAAGTGGCTTGCATTAGTTGAGAATTGATCAAAAGTGCAACCAAGAGCTCAATGCTGGAGGAACTGGAGCATATGGGAACAGGTTCTCTGATCTAAAGAGACCTAATCTGAACTCCGGAATTACTCACCCAAAACCAAAACTGGTAATTTTATGTTATAAGGATGCTTTAATGAGCAGACACTGGAAAACTGGTCAGGGCTGTAGGTGAGATAGTCCTGTCTAGATCTGTTAAAACTGATGTTCACCAACAATGCAGTCCAACTATTCTGACGTGGCAGTGG
Source organism: Neosilurus hyrtlii (assembly GCA_028564935.1). Classification (NCBI taxonomy): domain Eukaryota; kingdom Metazoa; phylum Chordata; class Actinopteri; order Siluriformes; family Plotosidae; genus Neosilurus; species Neosilurus hyrtlii. The sequence continues at coordinate 3,132 of JAOUQZ010043212.1, read as the reverse complement.
TGGTTAAATGGTTAAAGCTCTGGGATACTGATCCAAAGGTTGGGGGTTCAAGCTCCTGTACCACCAATCTGCCACTGTTGGGCCCTTGAGCAAGGTCCTTAACCCTCAACTACTCAGATGTATGAATGCAAGTCATTGTGGATAAGGGCGCCTACCATATCCAGTAAATTTAAATGACAGAGCTCAAGCAACTCACGTAAAAACAACAGGTGAATATATAACATAGGAAGGGTGGGGGTGAGACCCTAAAGGTGAACACGGTAAATATTTAAAAGCACTAAATATCACTGATACTCTTTCTGGTGTTTTATTTAATTAAACATGTATAAATATACAACTTTATAAACTTACCACAAAACAAAAAAAGTTATCAGTACATGTCAGAAATATTGGGCCTTTACACCCGAGCCTAGTGGCTCATCAGGTTGGTGCTTATCCCCGGTTTCTGTAGCGTGAAGCAACTAGGAGTTCAACTCCTCCTGGATGGGACACAAGTCCATTGCAGGTTACTTTACCAGTATTTTTACTGGTACCCATTTATACTGCTGGGTGGACAGAGGCACACTTGTGGTTAAGACCTTGCTCAGGGGTCTTAGCATGGTGGGGGTCGAACAGGGATACAAACCCACGACCTCCTGATCATGAGCCCAGCACCTAAACCACTACGCCACCAGCCCCACCACGTCAGAAAAATTAATTTTATTTCACTGCGAAAAGACTCCACCATGTTCAGAAAATAATCTATCATAATATTTTTTTATTGTTTAATCACACCAAAAAATCTAAATTACTGTATACATGCATATATTTTATACATATTAAAATAAAATCCTAAATAAATCCATCAATCATCGTCATTTGGGGGAAATTTCTCTGTAAAAAAAAAAATTCTACACAGGGAAAGGAAGAAACAGGTAGAATTGCATGAGGGCAGGTAATGTAGAAACAGAGATTTTGCATAATAGATGTAAAAAAAATAAATAAATAAACAATCTCTACTTAAACACATAAGATATCAATACTGCCACTAAAAACAAACTACACTTGAAGTTAAAGATTTGTTATATATGTTCTGAAATAAAATTTAAATGTTGATGCAAGGAATCTTTAGTTTGTGAACATAGCAAGAACTTAATTCAATTGTTAAATGAAATAAAATTTATACGTACCACAGACATGATCCTGTTACCTAACTTAAGTGAATCTGACAACGCAAAGGACTTTTATTACCCAAGTCCAGATTAATGAATTACTTTTACATCATATCCTTCTGTGCAATAAAATTGTTCGTAAATCAAAAGACAGAATTGTGCTTAACTGATATAAACTGACCCTGCACGCCCAAGTTACACTCAATAAATCCCAGTGAAAGTTCAGAGGTCTAAACTACACACAGATCTCAGTGTGAATTTCAGAAAAAAATTATTTAAATACGAACCTGATTCTGAGTATAACAAACTTTTAACACTCAACTCGCTCCAAGTGACCACCTCTGAATGCGACCCCTTGATCACCACACCCACATGTTCTTGATGAATGATTCTGGATTTATCCCCCGTGTGTAAAGTTATATGATCCACTGTTCTGGAAAGGATCTTTACTGTATTTACACTATTCTAAACTGTTTAAGTATATCTTTTCTTGCTACACAACCTACAGCAGACGTATCTGATGATCGCGAATGTCATGAAGGTAAAGAACAGACAGCAGGAAGAGTAAACCATCGACAGATCCACAGAGTGGTAAGAATACCAGGGCATTTTTTGAGCTGCCCCACCATGCCTCATCATGTACTCGATCCAGAAGATAGTGCTGTCTAAAGGTTTTATTGGAATTTATCTCTGTGTTCTCTCAATATGAAGGGTTATTGAGCACTTCTTTTAACGTTAAAAGGAAGGATTCTTTGTTCATGGTTGCAAAATCAACATTCTTTGCAACCCCCTTAACTTTTATTTTTACTAGATTATCAGGCTGATCCCAGACACAACCGATGATAGAAACGCCATGGTAGATAGCTTCCTGAGTTCCATTGGTTCCACCATGAGCCACAAACACCCTGGTCTTAGGTTAGCCTAGGAGGTCATTTTGAGGTATCCAGTCCATTATTAAGGTATTGTTCCCCACAGTGCCAGGCCTTTCCCCTTCCCCCAAGTCCTCATGTTTCCGAAAGTGATGGAAGTGCAAAAGAGATGTAAAATATTTCTCTAATGTACCAGCTATCTGCAGCATGAAGATTTTTTGGTTGTTCATAGCAGCACTTATAATAATAAACAGAAGGCTCAAGATCAGTACAGTGAGAAATACAATTCTGACTTGTTTAATTCTGAACATATATCATGGATAAGTTGCATCCCATACACCAATGAATAAGAATGCTATTTAAAAATAAACAAATTAATTAATTAATTGATTCATTCAAAAATCAAAAAATCAAAAATCAAACGTGTATTCCACTTTGGGGAACACATTCTCTGGTCCGACGTTGGACAATGTGGAAAATCGTACCCTTCTTTTTAAAGCACGACAAGTGCTTAACCAATGAATGCCTAGCGTGGTGGCAGCATTTAGGGCAGAGCTCGGCTACCCACGGTTACTGTGCCGCATGCGGCTTTTTCATCCCTCTGTTGTGGCTACCGTGGCTAATGTTGCTGCCAAACAAGTGACTCCCGGTAAGCTATCAATGGAATCTACAAAGAAAAACCATTTCTGAAGAAGAAGGAGCGTTGAATGTGTCGTGGATTTCATTGCTGACAAAACTAGTTTACTGGCATGCTTAATGTGTGGTGAGAAATTAGAATTGGAAATTAGACTGGAAAGATTTAAATGAGAAAGAAAAATCAAATGTTGAAAAACATTTCCACAATAAAGTTCATTACGGAATGAAGTATTGCGATCTCTGGCTGCACGACAAAATATGGTGGCTGTCCACATTTTAGGTGCTGAAACGGTTTGCTATGTGCCTGGGGCAGATAGCAGACGCTGGAGGAGGTTTTGGCATTTGGGTGCAAGATGAGTCTTGTAAATGTATGGCTAACTCAATTTTGAATTTTTGGTCACTGTGACTCATTTTGCCAGACTGTGTCACATTTGAGTGTCATTCCCGACACTCATATAAAAGATCGGAAGAGCACA